>SOPF01027288.1:18615-65635 GCA_012979155.1 Hypericum perforatum | reverse complement strand
AAAAAAAATAAGAAAAATTTTACACTAGATAGGTGATAAATATTGATATTAATGAAACCTCCTATTAAGAAAAACTGTATAGTAAATACACACTCTAAATTTCATCCGACGGTTTCGTTTGATCATATTGTGATAGATGTTACATTATTCTGGTTTTGTTCGAGAGAATTAGTCTATCTTGATAAATAAAAGTTGGCAAGAGAATTTTTTTTAAACCTTATTAATTGAGATCGTGGGATGCTCAACTTCAACCCCAACGTTTGTTTGTTTGGGCTTCAAACCAAACTAAGCCCAACACAAGACAGCTGTTCCCCGACAACAATGCATAGCTTCTCCGATCACTAACTACATAAAAAAAGTTTCCCACTAAAAAAAATACATAAAAAAGTCAACCAAGAGAGGGGAGGAGAATGTAACGTGTTTAAATAAGTTTTAATCAAATCAAATCTAAATTAGATAATTGAATAATTAAAAATCAAAGATTATAAACTACAAAAATGTATATAGGTGACACGAGATTAGCAAACCTGATGGGTTGTTTTATTCGACGAACTATTTTAACATAATTAAACCAATTATTTTATTTTATTTCCTATATTTCATAAATTATTTCATTATAAATTAAAAAGGAGATTAGATTTAGATAATGGAAGATAATTGGAAGTAGTAGGCCGGTCGTGGTAGTTGTTGGTGGGTACCCAGCACAGCACAGCACATCAGCATCATCATCAGTTCGCAGCAACCAACAAATAATGATAAACATAATATATTATTATTATTATTTAGGAAAATTCTATATACGATCCTAAAGTTTCAACATTTTTGAAACGTTGTCCTAAGATCTGAAAATATTGTATTTGGTCTTTTGAAGTTACGCGTAATCTCAGAACCAAATACAATATTTCCGGATTACGTTGCAAAAACGTTGAAACTTAAGTACCCATCTATGGCCGAGTGACCTTTGGTCCAGCGGCACAAGGGTGGGGAGGAGTTTGGGAAGTACAGAGTTCGATTCCTGATATATTGTAATAGAATAGGTATTAGAATATGTTTTAAAATAAGATCTAAAAAAAATAAATAAGTACCCATCTATGGACTTTTCCATATTATTTGTTACTGTACTAAACAGTCTAAACTCTAACGAATCAGCTAAACCCAGACCCACCAACCGACCGACCGACCCGATCAAATCCTTTGGAGGAGGCACAATGGAACGCAATCTCATCAATTTTGACGACGACGACGACGACGACTCCTCCCTCCCTCCGGCGAGAACAGCCGGCGCCGTCGACAATATCTTCTTCCCCAGCAGCAGTAGCTCCTCCGATGAGGAGGAGAAGGAGGAGGAAGATTCTAATTGGAGCGTGGAGGCCACCTCCAAGCGCCTCGACTCAATGATCCACTTCCTCGACAACCGCCTCCTCTCCCCGGATTCCTCCTACTACTCCCCGCTCCCCGAGTTTGTCTCCACCTCCGGCGGCGGCGGCGGCGTGTTCGACCCCCCACGACGGTTCGCCGTCCACCCCACCCGCCCACCTCCACTCGACCTCCGCCCCCGCCCGACACGGGAATCCCAGATTGGCCGCTCCCTCCGCGCCCTCGCCGCCACGTCATCCCACCTCTGCGCCGCCCGCGAAGACGGCTCCCTCCTCTCCTGGCCCCTCCCCGACCTCCAAAACTCTGCCCCGAGCCCCTCCCGCCTCCCATCCCCCTCCTCCTCCGTCACATCCCTCCTCTCCGACCCCTCCACGTCATCCGTCTGGACCGCCCACCGCGACGGCCGCGTCCGCTGCTGGAAGCCCTCGGCTCGGGCTTTCAAGGAATGTCTATCTTGGGTCGCCCACCGCGGCCCCGTCCTCTCCCTCGTCTTCTCTACATACGGTCTATCCCCTTTCTCTTAACTCCAAAGCTTTCCGCCTTTATCAATCCCTAGTCTGACCCATGTCTTGGTTTTTCCCAGGTGACCTCTGGTCCGGCTCCGAGGGCGGTTCACTCAAGATTTGGCCGTGGGAGGCCCTCCACAAGTCCCTGACTTCCACCCCGGAGGAGCTACACATGGCCGCCCTGTTCGTTGAGAGGTCTTACGTTGATCTCAAGGCCCAGGTTGCGGCCACCGCCATCTGCAATGCCTTGAATTCCGATGTTCGATACTTGGTATCCGATCATTCTCGAGCTAAAGTGTGGAGTGCCAGTTTTCTGTCTTATGCTTTGTGGTATGCCTTCCTTTCCTCATTACATCATCATTATAACCCCGTCTTAATATTATCTGAGTGCTTCTCCGTCGACTCTCAGGGATTCTCGAACTCGGGAGCTGCTGAAGGTTTTCAATATAGACGGACAAATTGAAAGAATGGACTTTTTATCTGGACAAGAGTATGTTTTCGAGGATGAGGAGACGAGGATAAGAGTAGTGGCTGCTCCCAAGAAAGACAAGACACCACCTCAATTGGGGTTTTTTCAACGTTCGCGCAATGCTATTATCGGAGCAGCTGATGTTGTTCGTCGTGTCGCTGCAAAAGGGGTTATCGGAGATGATAATCGCAAAACCGAGGCTCTAATTGCAACACCGGATGGAATGATCTGGGCTGGATGCACCAATGGCTTACTTGTGCAATGGGATGGGAACGGGAACCGTTTGCAGGATTTCCATTATCATTCTTATACAGTTCAGTGCTTCGTTAATTTTGGATCAAGGCTCTGGGTTGGGTATGCAAGTGGTACACTTCAGGTGTTGGACCTTGAGGGACATCTTTTGGGAGAGTGGGTAGCTCACAGTAGTCCGATAATAAAAATGGCTGTTGGGGCTGGATACGTCTTCACCCTGGCTAACCACGGTGGTATTCGTGGATGGAATGTGGTTTCCCCAGGGCCGCTTGACAACATACTACGCACCCAACTGGCAAGAAGAGAGTTGCTGTATACAAGGGTTGAGACTGTAAAAGTATTGGCTGGTACATGGAATGTAGCTCAAGGAAGAGCAAGTCCGGACTCACTTATATCCTGGTTAGGTTCTGCAGCTGGGGATGTGGGGCTTGTGGTGGTTGGTTTGCAAGAAGTTGAAATGGGCGCTGGCGTTCTCGCAATGTCTGCTGCTAAAGAAACTGTAATGCGTCATTTTCCGGAACCTTCATATTCAACTCTAAACCTTTCAATTGGTATATGGTTTATGTTTATTTGTCCCCTTTTTATCAATGTCACCTCAAGTGCTTCCATTGTGATGCAGGTCGGACTTGAGGGTAGTTCCCTTGGACAATGGTGGCTGGATATGATAGGTAAAACATTGGACGAAGGGTCGGCATTTGAGCGTGTTGGTTCTAGACAATTAGCAGGCTTGCTCGTCGCACTATGGTTAGTATTAATTGGAAAATTTGTGAGTATTGTTATTTTTCTGTGATATCAATCATACTTGTAATCCTTGGTGTTCCGTATGGCATAAGCTGTAGTCTTCCCAAGTGAGTATTATTGATTGTTTGTCTGTTCGTCGAAACTCCAATCAAATTGAATCTGATTCACCTTCTTATAGGAGACTCTAGCTTTGCCGTCAGTCTTTTTTCCCTAAAAGTGCTTTATACTTTCTACAGCCTTTTAAATTTGTTTCCTAATTATGTTGAGAGCTAAATGGGTTCGTCCAATAATGCACCGGAGAGGCATTCAGCAGCAATATACAGTCTGGCCATCATTTTCTTTGATTAACTTCTTGTATCTTGCTTCTTCGACCTTTGCGATTGTTTTTTCTGATGATGGGTCGCAATCTCTCAGGGTTCGGAGTGATCTCAAAGATCATGTTGGCGATGTTGATGCTGCTGCTGTTCCCTGTGGTTTTGGCCGTGCAATTGGTAATAAGGTAATGCCACTTCAGTCCCACTTTTGTGTCTCATCTGAGTCAAAACATCTTAATACTGATGACTGGTGAAGGACTATTCTTAGCATTCGTGTGCTGCATGATATATCCAGGGAGCTGTTGCTTTGAGGATAAGAATATATGGACGGACAATGTGCTTTGTCAATTGTCACTTTGCTGCACATCTGGAAGCAGTTGGCCGACGCAATGCTGATTTTGATCATGTATATCGGACAATGACATTTGGCCGAGCATCCAATTTCTTCAATCCCGCAGCTGGTATTTTGCCGTCCCTGCTCTTGTGTTGCTCGCTTGCCTGCTCAGTGTTTATATTCTGGCTTGTTTATAGATGTGGCTTGCCATTGCTCCTTTCTGTTGCAGCTGGTGCATCTTCTGTCCAAACGTTACGTATTCCAAATGTATGTCATGCACCTTTTCCTCCAAATTGTAACTTTCAGATCTTTCTAAAATCCCATTCTTGATCTGATAAACCTTTGTTGTAATTGCAGGTAATTGGTGCCAACCCTTCTGAAGGAGTGCCGGAATTATCTCAGGCGGATATGGTCGTTTTTCTTGGTGACTTTAATTATCGTCTCAGTGGCATATCCTATGATGAAGCCAGGGATTTCATTTCCCAGAGATCGTTTGACTGGCTAAAAGAAAAAGATCAGCTCAGGGCAGAAATGGAAGCAGGGAATGTCTTTCAAGGAATGCGAGAAGCTGTTATTAGGTTTCCTCCAACATACAAGTTTGACAAGTATCAACCTGGACTATCAGGTAGTTGTCTGAGAAATGCTTTTCTAGGGCCGACATGGCCTATGAGGTGGAGAATTGGACCAACTGTGCAGTCAGTTATTACTCATTTAAGGAATCAATTGGTCCATTCGTTTGATGGAGAATCCAATTTTTTTTTTTTACCTTAGCATCCCCCTCTATCAAAATGATAAATTATCCTCCTTACTATCCTACATTGTTTTTAGATCAAAGGTTTCAACTCTTTCATATTTTCAGCAACAAAAATATCGTCACTCGTCCAAACTAAGAATACAAGTATGCGATATGTTTCGATAAAAACTTAAAATGCAGTAAGATGGCTACCATAAAGGTGGAAAATTATTACATATCCATGCAGATCTGTTTCTTTTAATATTTTCTAATGCCTGTGTTAGGCATCATGACTCTTACTAGTGCTATGTGCTTCATGCAGGGTATGATTCGGGAGAAAAGAAGCGAGTTCCTGCCTGGTGTGATCGCATACTCTATCGTGATAGTCGTTTTGCTGGAATGTCCACTTGCAGTTTAGACTGCCCTATTGTCACCGAGATATCAGAGTATGTTTCCTTGATCTTTGACTCTGGTCTTTGTTTTTAGCTGTTGACATGGCAAGCATGCCTTGATTTTCTTTGTTATTGGCTGTCACATACAGGTATGATGCTTGCATGGATGTCACGGACAGTGATCACAAGCCTGTTCGTTGCGTGTTTAGTGTTGATGTTGCTCGGGTTGACGACTCTGTGAGGAGAAAAGAATTTGCCAATATTGTAAACTCGGATGAAGCCAGGGGTGTGCTTCAAAAATCATGTGTGATTCCAGAAACTATTGTCAGCACTAACAACATAATCCTTCAGAACCAGGATACAAGTGTTTTGAGGATCACGAACAAATCCGACAAGGACGAAGCTTTATTTGAAATAATATGTGAAGGTCAGGCTGAGATTAACGAGGATGGACAAGCGTCTGATCATCGTCCGAGAGGCTCCTTTGGCTTTCCTCGATGGCTTGAGGTAATCAATATTTGCTTCTTTGCATGCAATCTCCTTCTCAGCGGATCTGAGCCTATCTTCGGGCTTGCCAAAACTTATGATATTGTGCAGGCCATTCCAGCTACGGGCACGATTAAACCAGATAACATTGCGGAGGTTTCGGTGCATCTGGAGGATTTTCCGACTCTTGAAGAATTTGTCGATGGGGTTCCTCGGAATTCATGGTGTGAAGACACCAGGGACGAAGAGGTCATTTTGATCGTCAAAATACGTGGCACTTACACCACCACGGAGACGAGAGATCACCGCATCCGTGTAAGACATTGCTGTTCAGCTCTGACAACCAGAGGTGAACCAAAACCTAATGGCGTCGGGCTAGTGAGAGGAAGTATCCTCCCCCGTTCCAATTACCAACAATTCAGCGGTTCCTACGATGTGGTCAACCATCTGCAGAATCTACATAGCCCCTAGTGCGGGCGCAAGTTATTATTGCATATGCCGATCGAGAGTCGCAGCCGTCTCCAATTAAGCTGAAGATGAATGCAGGCTCTCAAACATTCTCTTCCGGTGTATTAGTAGTCTGATTAGTATGTTAGCTTCCAGTTTGTGAAATTTTAATGTATAGGAGGCAAGTGCCTCGAGTGGATGAGATGAGGGCCGTTTTTGTATGAGACTTTAAAACCAAGATTCCGAATTTATATTATAGAACACTGTGATGAGTGTTGTACCAGGAATTATATGGAAAAAGTAGTATATGTTCAATAAAAATCACACCTTTATGCTCTTGGAGTCTGCAGCCATTTGGGTCCGTCTTTTACAGAATGTTTGGATGGAACATTAATTAGTCAACGGAAGGAAAGGAGTAGATGAGGTCAATGTCAAACAACACGTTTTGTCGGAACGTTAGGTGAAATATAAAGACACACCGGTTAGATTAGTGTGCCCGCTCTCAATAAGTAGTAGTAGTAGTAATAGTAGTACTAGTAGTATACCACTGAGCGATCAGAGAACGATCGATGGAGAACAAGAAGGTGATCTTCAAGGGGTACATCGACAGGGCTCCCCAGGAGATGGACATGCAAGTGGTTCGCGGGGAGACGATCGAGCTCAGGGTGCCCGAAGGGTCCGGAGCTGTTCTGCTTAAGAACCTCTTCCTTTCGTGTGACCCTTACATGAGAGGCCGAATGCGCGACTTTCAGGATTCTTACATTCCTCCCTTCGTCCCTGGCCAGGTACCTTCTTTATTCGACTTTCGTGATGCCAATGCGGATGTAATTGCACTAATCGATGATGACCCCGTAGCTCGTGTTTCTCTGTGGTGAAGCCCTTGCAAGGATTTGGCGTAGCAGAGGTGGTGGATTCAGACATCCCGAATCTCAAGCCCGGGGATCTAGTCTCGGGGATCACTGGCTGGGAAGAGTACAGCTTGATCCGTGAACCTCACCAGCTGAAGCCAATTGCAGCCAATGACGATGACATCCCCCTCTCCTACTACGTCGGTCTTCTCGGTAAACCCGAACGAACCCTCTTCCTCCTACTCCTCCCTTTTAGTAACCTAAGCTCTCTGAGGCCAAAGTCTGTTATAATTCTTTGCAGGTATGCCAGGTTTTACAGCTTATGCTGGATTCTACGAGGTATGTTCCCCCAAGAAAGGGGACTTCGTTTTCGTCTCGGCGGCTTCGGGAGCTGTAGGCCAACTTGTCGGGCAGCTTGCCAAGTTGCACGGCTGCTATGTGGTTGGAAGTGCCGGTACGAATCACAAGGTGCAACTTCTTTACAGACAAAGAGGGTACTATCTTCCACGATTTTTCCGAACCTAAACTTCTCATCTTTTGTTAACTATTAGGTTGATCTGTTGAAAAGTAAACTGGGATTTGATGAAGCTTTCAACTACAAGGACGAATCTGATCTCGATGCAGCTCTGAAAAGGTCACCATTAATCTCTTAACAGGTACAAGGCTGCGACTTTGTGCCGATACGACCGTTGATAGCTGAATTCTGTAGATCTTTCGCAGGTACTTCCCGGAGGGCATTGACATATATTTCGACAACGTGGGTGGCGAGATGCTAGATGCAGCACTGCTGAACATGAGGGTCCATGGCCGTATTGCAGTCTGCGGGATGGTGTCTCAGCATGGAATCTCCGACTCACAGGGCCTCCGAAACGCGTACAATCTCGTATTCAAAAGAATCCGGATGCAGGGATTCTTGCAAAGTGATTACTTGCATTTGTACCCGCGATTCCTGGAAGACATTACCAGCTACTACAAGCAAGGGAAGATCGTCTACATTGAAGACGTGAATGAGGGTTTGGAGAGTGCCCCTGCTGCATTTGTTGGGCTGTTTTCAGGAAAGAATGTGGGCAAACAAGTTGTACGTGTGGCTCATCCGTGATGTTCTCGTGTACGAGTTCTTTGAACAAATAAGACCGCGACTAGCCGATTACATTCGGAACTCGACGGCTGTTCGTCTTTTGAGTTGTTTACAGACAGAGCAGTTCAAGCTCAAATCCTTTCAACAAAAGCAAAAGCTCTGATCTGAATTGACAACGCAACTAGTAACTCTTGTTTGAGCTCACATTTATAGGCAACAATTCGTCTGGGTGCCCACAACGGAAAAAAAGCTTCCATCACAATGGAAGAGGATAGCCTCTGAGGAGAGTGGAATCAACACCGGATTCGCGAACAAGTGCCACCCTCCCAGTACGAGCAACCTTCACCCCAGATACATTAAAGTCATAGGTTAGAAGACATAGCAGGTAACAAGAACTAGCAGATTATGTTCACCGGATACATCTTCTTGAGGTCTATGACCAACAGTATCTCCAATTAAAAAAAACTATCCCGCATGCAACTAACTACATAACCGAGGTGTGCTCCAATTAATCCCAAGTTCACATCATCCATTGACTCGGTAGTTAAAATGGAAATGCACAAGGCGGGCCAGTAAGTGCGCCACGATGACCGCCACAATTATGTTGAAAATATAGACTTCTGTCATTTTGGTGTAGAGCAAAATATTTTACCAGTCGCCTTTACTTAAGATACCTTCTTATTTAGCAATATGTATGTGTGTTTGAAACTTGGCATGAGTTGCGAATGCAAACCTCACAAATACCATAGGGCTCTAACAATCTCTGGAGAGCAGCCATCTTTTTCAAGTCGCCTGTAACCTGAAATTGTAACAAAAGAACATAGTACTACTTGCATGAAGCTGAAATTAACGAAAGAAGTCCGTGAAACTTTGCATGGGAGCAGTTGTACCTCAAGGGTGATTGTATGATCTGAAACATCGACAGCTTTTGCCCGAAATGTGCTAGCAATGTCGAGTACATCCCTCCTAGCGGTAGCGTTCACGGCTATCTTTATCAGCATCAGCTCTCGTTCCGCGAAGGGCAAGTGGGTGATGTCGCTAACCTTCATAACAGCAGAACTTGTATTATTGACTTTCTTATGCTAGAGCTGAGCAATTTACATGCTGTTCAAACCCCCTTACCTCATGAAGATCTATAAGCTTGTGAAGTTGCTGGACCAACTGGCTGATCGACACATCAGTTCCAGGTATGACAGTTGTAATGCGAGAAAGCCCTTCTTGTTCAGCTGGCCCAACGGCAAGACTCTGAAAAAAATAATGAAATCTCAATGCCTTCTCAGACCATCACGAGAACCATTCAAATCTACATCAACATTTAATCGCTCTCAACAAAAGTAAGACAAAGGAAAAGCGTAACGATAATTGAGTTTCAGAGAACCAAATGCGAGTAACACAAACCTGAATATTATAACCTCTTCGAGAAATTACCCCCGTGACAATGTTTAGAACTCCAGGACAGTCATTCACAAGCATACAAAGGGTGTGCGACAGAAGTCCACTTGACTGAATAACCGAATCAAGTTAGCCAACGTATTATATCTAAGAAGATGAGGCCACAAAACATGAACAAAATTACTGGTAGAACAAATTATCAAGTAATAAGATATCTTGGTAAACAAAGTTGAGCAAGGCATATGGAAGGCAATCCGAAACCGTTCCACACTATGTAAAATGCAAGTAATGGTTGCTCCAAAATGCAGGAACAGAAAGGGCAACATGCAAAATCAACCTCTCAGGGGTAAATTTCAATGTACTATGCTAAATGTTGAGTGAAATTTCTAGCCATTTGATGACAGATTTTTTTCCGCCTCGTCAATCTAGACAGACTGTGGAAGTTTCCAACTTAAAACCAGTGCGTGCTGAGAGAAGTTATTCCTTCTCCACATGACTTTTTCCATTGGAATCTTTACATGGCCTTGTTTGAAAGAAGACACACAAATCCTTGACTGGCATGAAAAAGGATATTGTTGGCAATTCTGGAATACCTTTATCTCTAAACACCGGAAGCATAATATTTAAGGCAATCATGACAGGAAATGTGATCTTAATAAAGAAAAGTGACAGGTTGGTGACTCACATCTGTGTCATAAATGGCTCCCCAATGAGCATCAAGAACTTGATTAACTGCAAGGTCCTCATACGGCTCGACAGGATATACATCACCCTTCACATTCAAAAGAGAATTAGCATCTGTATGACTAATGATCAGCATCATATCATGTCATCATGCATACATGCTATGCTATAGAATTGATTCGATATTTTTCAGAAAACGTGTAAGCAATGTCGTAGTTACCATCGAGGATGATCTGGAGGTGCCATTGACTGACTCAGCTGTATTCTCTAGAACAGCGTTAGCACGATTCATGGCAAGAGGATTAGTTGATGGTGCTTTCTCAAGATCTGGATAAGATGCTGCAGAAAATCTCCAAAATGGAGCAGTCTCCCCCATCTTTTCCCGTCTCAAAGCGATCTATCACAAAGTCAAATTGCAAACAATTATGCCATCTTCCAGCGAAATAGACTGGCAGAGCACCAATTCAAGGTGAAACATAAGAAAAGTTCCCCTTGATAATATTATATGAATGTCGGTTGAAGGGTTCCCAAGCAACTGCATACCTTTCCAGTTCTAGAAATCTCTTTTATTCCAAACTTGCTCAAATTTCTCTGAACAGCAACCATCTTGCCGGGGTCTCCAGTGACCTACATATCAAGATGAAAAGAAGCAGAACAGCTGTCAGGCATATTATATTTCCTCAACCTCTAGGAGTTTTGTAGAACCTTATTCGCTTCATTATCAAAGCATACTCACCTCTATGGTTACTGAATGATCAGAAATATCAATTACTTTTGCTCGGAAAATGTCCACTAACCACATGATCTGTGAGTCAAGGATACGAAAAGAAATTAAGAAATCAGGTAACTGATGCTGCCTCACAGAGTTATACTGTATCAGAGAGCTTAAATTGCGCCGAAAACTGAACAAGAGTTCTCAATATTCGCTTTCAAGTTGAACGGAAAAGGGAATTATGAGAACGATAAAACAGAAACAGCCTTCTCAAATAGGTGGACACCAAATTTTAGGATGTAGATTCATGATTAATTTAGTAACACATTTTGCTAGTTAGACCACACCCATTTTGTGGACCATACTCATCTTTTGTACTTATTTATATTACTTCATAGACAACAAGGGGTCCCTCAGTATGCATGCGGATCCTCGAGAGAACTTCTGTATCCTCCTTATTTCGTAGCAGTCACTGTTTTCCTCTATCTTACCAAAATGTCACTCGACTCAGTTAATCTGAACATTGTTTTCAGTTGAAATATTGTAAAAAAGAAAACCCCATTTATACAAAGACATTTCAGAAATCAGCTATTCCTTGCTTATCTACCTGCTCTTTCAGGAAAAATGAAAACTACCTCTTGTCGTGTAGTAGGGTGTGCATTTAGCTTCAGAAGCATCAGTTCACGTTCTACTTGCGGCTCCCGAGAAATATCTTCCACCTGATACAAGCAAGCAGAACTAAGCACGAGAAGGCTTACAATCAAATTGCAAGAGGTTAACTCTGAAGGAGGTGTTTATCAGTATGCCATTGAGATTGAACTATCACAAATGCAGAGACTTAGCAATAACCCTTGATCCAATGTGTTACAAAAAGAACCACCAATTGACACTAGCTAGCTATTAAGGAAAAGTAGGAGCAAAAGAAGAGATTATCTTCCAAAAGTTAGGTAAAGGAGGTGGGACCTTGATGACATTGACAAGCTTATTGAGCTGCTCGACGACTTGGCGCAAGACCCTTTCAGTTCCAGAGACGACAATGGTGAAGAGAGCTTTGTCCTTGTTGAGACCAACTGCCAGGGACTCAATGTTGTACCCTCTCCTCGCAAAGACCCCAGCAATCCGGTTGATTATCCCGCTTTCGTCCCCAACGAACACCGATATCGTGTGCCGATGCAACCTGAAGCAATAATTCAACTAGATTAGCTGCCAAGTCCCTCCCCCCCTGGCCCCCTCCACCCCCACAGGTGTAGAAAGGAGCCATCTTTGGAAGAACCCAGCTCAAAAAACGAGAGAAAAAGAGAAAGGGACGTACTTGGAGAGAGGAGGGGTAGGGGAAGGGACAGGGAGAGTGGAGGCATTGCCATTGTTAGCGGCGGAAACCTTAACACCAATGGGTTTGCAAGGGGAAGGGAAAAGGCGGCAGCTTAAGACACTGTGTCTGTCTCGGTCTATGTGTCTGTGTCTGTGTCCGAAGGGAAAGGCTTTGAAGTAGTTGGAGTGTTTGCATGAAGCCGCCGCCGTAATCGCCATCGCCGCCGACACTCTCTCTCTGTGTGTGTGTGTGTGTGGAGTGTGGTTATATATGGATCTTAGTTTCCTTAGTTTTATTTTTACAATCAATCATTGGATTAAAGTTGAGAAAATTATTATATCTTAACTATATTTTGGATTTTAGTTTTTTAAAAAATATCAATATTAAAAAAAATTTAGGAGAGTTTTGTCAATTACAAAATTTTTACTAGTTCTACTTTATGTTAATCGGCCAAAGATCATATACCAATTAATAAAGAAAAACAATTTTGTTTATTTTTTGTCTTTTTGAAATACCAAATCACGTGTGTTTTTTTTTTTAGGAAATCAAATGAGTTTGGGAGTGTGTGGTTGGGTGGGTGGTCGGTGAGAAATTAAGCCCCACATTAACTTTTGGCGTGCTTATGCTTTTATTAAAGAATGAATTCTACGCCTCCGGTGACTATTTGGTCTAGTGGCATTTAGGTCGGGTGGAGTAGGGTGAATTCATGGGTTCAAACCCTTGTATTACATGTAATAGATTAGAATTCTAAAAAAAAATAATAAATTCCACATGTCAATTCGCTTCACAACAAAAATAAAAACAAAAAACAAGTATTAGTTAGGATCCTAATAGACAGGGACGTCCACCGAATTTAGCTTATGATTTATATATAATATTATGATTTGGAATGTCCCCCTCCAAAAACATACAGTAAAAGAAGACGCATCTCAAACAACCAGCCGCCGCATCTAAGATGGTCTATCTACTACAGAGAGGGGATACGGAATCTCAACTGATGATTGCCCAAAATACAGCTTATAGTTCCAGTTCGATTCCATTTGATCCTTGAATTTAGGGATAATTTGGAAATTGAAGATTTTTCCAAAGCCGCAAATTTTATTTGCAAAGTGGTAAAAAGAAGGGCAGGAATTGGGAAAAGAATAACACATACTTTTTAAAAAGTACCAACTAATACAACATATATGAAATCGGGTTATTTTGGTCACATTATGCTCAATTTTGGTCACACCCACATGTTCCGAGGAGGAATTGGGGAAAAGGAGAAGAGTTAGAGTATGTTTGGAACCATTTTTGACAAAGAAAGTAATTCTTTTCTGGCCAAAAACTCCTGATTTTGATTCCTTCCAAAAGAGGTCGGAATTGTTGGGACCAAAACAGAATTGTCCATAGAATACCAATTTTACCCTTGGACAAAAATAAAGATCTGTCACGAGACTTCGACAAAATCACGAGACCAAGGAAGGCTCTCTTCGCTCCGACGCTGAACCCTAGGAAGAGGTGGCAGAAGGCTCCGGCGCTGCTCCGCCGTGTACGGTTGGGGCTCCTTGGTCCTCGGATCTTCAATTTGCTCCAGGTATGTCCTAAGATATCACCTCTCTCTCTCTTCCTACTGCGTGTGTGGAGGTGGGGGTTTCTTGTTTGGGTCGCGGGGGTCAAATTTCGAGGGCGATTTGGGGGGAAATTCCATCTGATTTTAGGGTTTTTTCCGGCATGTTCTGTTGTTTTTCCGGCATCTGATTTTAGGGTTTTTGTCCGTAATTTGTTATGGGTTGATTGGTTTAGTAGGAGATGGACGAAGACCCCCGTTTTTTGTTTGTTGTGTTGGTTTCCTTGTTTTGTCTTCGGGATGCCTAATTGTATTTGTGTGATGATGTGCTTTCGTAGGTTCAGAATCTGCCGTACAGGGAGTGTGCCGGAGAGAAGGAGCCGTGCATTTCGAGCGAGTATGTTGGATTGAGGGAGATTTACTTCAATTGCAAGAGAGGCCAGGCAAGTTGGCTTCTCTCTTCTGTGTGGTGTGTTCTATATTCAGTGGATTCAGGATGAGTGTGCTTTTATGGTTTTGTTCCAAGTTGGAAGAAGCTGATTAGGGAAGCAAAAAGTCAAATAGAAACACAGCTTCTACTTATTTATAAAAAAGTGATTAATCTATTGAATAAAATAATTAAAGTTGTAAACACATTTTGTTGAAAATACATGAGAGTAAAAGGTAGATTTGTGCTTAATGAATCTAACAAGGAGTCTGTAGTTCAGGAGAGACAGAGACAATGGTGATTTACTTGTTTCATTGATGCATGTCCTTTTTAGTTCGTACCATCATCTTTTTGCAGATTTCTCTACTTGTTTAAATTTCTTTTTCCAGATACGGAGGAACAATCACAAATCAGATAAAAAGACTTGGTGCTTCCTGTGATTGGACAAGAGAGCACTTTACCCTGGATGAGCAGCTAAGTCGTAAGATAGTTTCTATCTTGTAGAAGAACTTTATAGCTTGTCAGGCGTTGTTTATTATTTACGATCATGCTATTGGTGCTCCATTGCTTTTCTTGCATTATATACAAGGTCCAGGCTACCATGAAGTGTATGATTATCGGTTCTGTAACAGATATTTTTTCATATTATTTGGCATACTGATATACCACACCTATTTTTACCCCAACCTACCCTAGTTACTACCCTACGATGATGCATCATGAGGAACATGCAAATAATTACCAGAATTTTTATCCCGCTTCCTCCACTTGGGGTTATACGCTATCCTCACATGAACAGAGCTACGAGGACGATGTTTATGCTGTGTGTTTTTTTCTACTTGGATTCATTTGAAGGATTATGGAGACTTCAGCTGGCATGCAGACTATAGGCTTGTTAACATGAAGCTGCATTAAACTTGTGTTTCATTGTTTTGCTCCCATGCTTTAGTCTGGTTCGTAGATTGCAAAATGGCCATAAACATTTGGAAGGTTAGTTGAGTTGTGCTGATAAGTAGTGTGCTGTAATTCAATGAGAGTGTATTGTTATTGACTTGTGTAAACGTAATTACAAGTGGAGTACATTTATACACGTCCTATACAATGGCTATAAACTCTAATGAAGGAAAGATAATAAGCAAAGAAGAAAAATACAAATCTGCAGAATCTGTACAGCTGTCGAATGTGTTCGATGGTCTATATTTGGGCTAATCGAATCCCGTGATCTCAGCTGCCAACGGCTAGAGGAAGATTGTCTTTGATGCACCATGTTTTCAGGATCATGATTTGATTATCTCTTGCCATAATTGTCTCAGATTCTGGGAGAGATCATGTCCCACATTTATGCAGTAATCAGCTGCTAAATTATGCAGCAGATGTGTGTTCATCTGCAGGGCCTTCAAATTAGTTAATAGATTTGTTAGTCTGGTTCTTATCAAGTGGATTTATCATTTTACAAGCTGCAACATGCTGTAAACTTAGTTAATAGATTTGTTCTTTATAACATTTGAAGGGTATTATTGTAATAAAGCCAAATCAATTCTTAAGTTAAAATTTTGGTTCCAAATAAGAAAACAGGAAAGTAATTCTTTTCCATTTCCATTATGTTAAGTTAAAAGAATTCTTTTCTTATAGGATTTGGTTCCAAATAGGCTGTTAGAGTTTGTTGAATAGGGGATG
This sequence comes from Hypericum perforatum, assembly GCA_012979155.1. NCBI lineage: Eukaryota > Viridiplantae > Streptophyta > Magnoliopsida > Malpighiales > Hypericaceae > Hypericum > Hypericum perforatum. The sequence goes on along the minus strand of SOPF01027288.1, from coordinate 49,905 downwards.
ATCTCGAATAAGGTGAGAAATGAGTTACTCTAGTTTAATAAGATTTTTGCAATTCGAGTTTTGAGAATTTAACATTATTAAACAGCAGTTAATTTTTTTATATCAATTTTATATGAAGTCATAGTTCGAAATTTTGCACAGTTGGTTCCATGGGTTTTAAGCCCACTAACAAGTTTTCTTAATTTCTATGTTTTAGGCCCATGAACTGTTAAAGCCTTTTATGTTTGTTCCTTCTATTTCCGTAAGCCCGAGGACATTTCTGTAATTTTGAGCTTAAATAGGCATTATCCCCTAAGCTTAGATACCATATAAATACACGAAATGAAGGAGGCCGAATTATGCTGGAAAAAATAGCAAATGTCTAATCGCCAAATCATCTAGTTATCGAAATTATATTTTACAAGCAAATGTAGGAAAAGCATAAAAAATTAAAAAAAAATCCAGATACTTTATAATTTGTAAAAAGTAAGATAAAATTGAGAAACTAAAAAAACTGAAGTAAAATAAATAATATGAAAAGTAGAAACTCTACAATTTTATAGATCATATAAATTGAAATAAAATATTTTGAAAATAATTAATGTCAAATTGATTAATCAAATTTAAGCAAACCAAATTATATGGGATTTAGATTAAAGTCACTTAATGATGATCTGGTGTTAATTTCCCAAATGAATAATAGAGTGCCTTAGATGGTATTATTAAATTAAACCAACTAATAATCTATATCAAATTTGAGTATAACCACATTAGTATTTACAATACTTCAATTGAAATATTCCAAATACAGTCATCGAATTATCAAACGAGCACAATACAATAAAATGGAGCGAGGAGGGGGAAATGTGAAAAATTGTCGGGAGATCAATTTGTCTAAAAAGGGACTACACAAATATAAGAAAATACTCAAATAATAGACGTAATAGTTTTGATTTCATGTCAAAGAGAGAGAAAGTTATAACAGTTGGATGGTTGGAGAGAGAGAGAGAGAGAGAGAGAGAGAGAGAGAGAGAGAGAGCTTTTTTAGCTTAGAAGCGCTTGCACTTTGGTCCGAAAGAGGACCTCCTCCCGAGTTTCCAGTTTCGAAATTTGTCTACTTTTGACTTCCCTCTTCTTCTTCTCTCTCATCTCTCTCTCTCTCTAGAGACGAACGAAGCTCGCAGTTGCTCCCTTTTTCTACTACTACTCATATTCAGTGTCAGCTCGCTGCTTAGGGTTTTCCCAATTCCAATGAATCCCCAAATTAGGGTTTTCACTGGAACCTGATCTGCCCCAATTTCAATACCCCCAAACCCCCTCTTCCTCCAATTAGGGTTCCTCTTACTCTTTGTTTTAGGCCAATTTTAACTAGGGCACAATGTTTTATTCTCAATTTATACTGGCCAAGAAGGGGCCTTTGGGTACCATTTGGATTGCCGCTCACTTGGAGAGGAAGCTCCGCAAGAACCAGGTCGCCGACACCGACATCGGCTTCTCTGTTGGTCAGTTCACTTCTCTCTTTATTACCCAATTTATAAAAAGTTTCCTTTTTTTTCTTCTCGTTATTTGTTCAAAATTAGAAAAAGCTTCATTCTTCAGCTAAAGGGAGCTTCTTGGAGTGTTTATACTTAGTTTCCATGTTGCCTCCTGTTTTTGGCTGATGATACCCTAACTCGTGGTGTTTCCTTTGGCAGATTCGATTCTTTTTCCCGATGTACCCATTGCTCTTAGATTGTCCAGCCATCTTCTGCTTGGTGTGGTGCGAATTTACTCCAGGAAGGTGAATTATCTCTTTGATGACTGCAGTGAAGCTTTGTTGCATATAAAGCAGGCCTTTCGCTCCACGGCAGTTGATCTGCCACCCGAAGAATCAACTGCTCCGTATCACTCTATTACTCTGCCGGAGACTTTCGATCTCGACGATTTTGAGCTACCAGATAGTGACATATTTCAGGGGTTAGTTATACACGCCGAAAGAGTGTTCTTTGACGTGATTTACAGTGTGCTTCCTCTTCTGAGTTGCTTTGCTGCAGCTTTCTTATGTTGAAAAATTGTGGAATAGTAAACATGAGCTGGCTAAACTGTCCACCATTCTAGATAACAGATTTGTCTCAGTGACTTCCTTCTATTTTTGCTTGAAGTGTTAAACATGTTCTGAAATTTACCTGTTACTTTTGACAGCAACTATGTCGATCATCACGTCAGTACCAAGGAGCAGATCACACTCCAGGACACCATGGATGGTGTTTCTTACTCCACATCAAAATTTGGGCTGGATGGTTTGTATTTTTTTAATCCAGTTATAACATTATATCAGTTGAATAAGATCACTGTAGATTTCATTACTTCTATTTACTTATATACGTGGTCTAATTTCTCAGAGCGTTTTGGTGATGGTGACACATCTCAGGTGGCTTTGGACCTTGAAGAGGTAATTGGTGCATTTAAATCGAAGATTTGATTAAATAAGTCGGAAAGAAGTGGAAATGGATGGTGTTTGACATGTAGGATACGCATTGTTTTACCTTTTCTACTCGCTATCCCATGGCTCATCTAGTTATTGACCTGTTTGCTTTTGGGACCTTTTTTCTGGGATGCCCATTTTTTTTAGGGAGACTGTAACTAGCTTCAAGAAACGAACACGGATTATTCATCTATTGTTTGATCTTTTCCCCTTTTTCATAAATTTTCCTCTGGATAATTAACCGTAGGTTCCTGGTCTCGATCTGTTTGAGTGTTATGCTAGGTTTCGTCCTGTATGCGCCAACAACTGAGTTTTATGGAAGTTTCCAATTGACACGTTTTTTTGATTGATTTTAACGATCAGGATATGTTCCGAGACAAGGTTGCTGGACGTGCAGGAGAATTTCTAGAGTATGTCTTCTTATTCAGGAAATTGTTTTTCAATTAAATTGCTTAAGCATGCAGAATCTTGCAGTGCTCTTTTTATGTTACTTAAATCTGGCAGTTCCGTTTCTACTTTAATGTTATTTTTTGGCCTTGCTCGATGGCGATCTTGTTTCTTTAGCAATCCCACAAAATTCAAAACCAATTGGCTTGTTTGTTGCATCACTGTTTATGTGCTCATTATTTTTAATTTGTTTGCGTGGGGCATGATTCTTATCTTAAAATTGATGTATGTGGATGCTGAAGTACCACTTTTTGATTTTGTGAATAGATGATATGACTTTTATCTTTTTGATATAAATAAAGATACTTGATAGTGAATGCTAAATTTGTTGATTTTGGAGACAGATTGTAATAGACCTTGATGATGTACATGGTTGCAACCCCTTGGTGCCTTTTAATATAGTTATTCTTACTTGTCAAAATAGAAAATAAAGTATTCTGTAGCAGCTCAGAAACAATTTCGTTTGGTTGAGTTACAAAAAATATCCAAATGCCTTTGATTATTGTATCATCATCTTTTTATTATCTGTATGTGTATCTTCTAAATTGCAGAGCTAATGCTGGGACATCTGGTTCGGCTCCAGCCCAATTAATGGGATTCTCAACACCCTTGCCAGTGAGTTTTACCACCATGTTATTGCAGAAATATATTTCTAAAGATTTTATAGGTCTTACTGATGCATATGGGTGCACCCCTTTGTGTTCCTTTCATTTGAATCCTTGCTTTTTTGTCAAGAAAGATGTCACTGGGCGCTTTTTAAGCATCTTGTTGACGTTCTGTTTTCTCTATTTCTTTGGTAGTGAATGTTAGTATCTGTTTCTGGACTGATGAGTTTTCTGGTCAACTTAAAAGGCTGAAGGTATGGCTGTCAATTTGGAAGCTGGTGACTATGCACAAGCTCCATCTACTCCTGGTTTAGTAAACGAGCCCAACTTATCTAGTGTTCAGGAGCGTTTGGCTTCCGATGACCATTTAGAATCAGAAGATCACAATTTGACAGAATCTGTAGGAATGGATAGCAGAGACAATGCGTCTGTTAAGTTAAATCAACACTGTGTGGATGATGAAACAGTTTTTTCACCAGACAATCATGCTAATGATCTGGTGGGAGCCATGGCTATTGATGATGCCAGAGACCAAAATAAGACCAGATCTAACAATGTTCCAGGCGAGCTTATTGATGTGTCTTTTGGAGAATATATAGAGGTTGGGTTGCATGATTTCAATGACCTTGGGGCTGATGTTGAAGGACAACGGGGACATGGTCTAGATTTTGGACCTGAAGCTCAGGCCCATGTTGAACCTGAAGAACCAGACACTTCAAACAATCATAACAAGGATGAACGAAATGGAATTTCTTCCATTAGTGTGCTCAGAGCATGCAGTTCGTTACCTGCCATACCATTGGAAGATGGGTCGAAGGATGAGCCACACTCATTGGAGAAGGATGAAGAACTGGATTCTTCTGAGACAGTGAAGAAGATTGAAGGTTAGAAAGCCTAGCTAAGTGATGTCACTTGCTTGAGATTACTTATTTCTGTTTTGCTAACATTCATACATTTTCAGGTGAAGGACATGTTGTTACTGATAGTGGACAAGTTGAGAAAATTCAGTTAGTTGAACCTGACAGCTGTATGCCTGGTGATAATCGGATCGAACAGTTGGATGATTCCCTGACTTCTGAATTACCTGCACCTGAAAAGTTGCTTTCTGCACCTCAAATGGATCTTCATATGCCAGTTAGTCTCTTAGCTGAATCTACACCAGACAAAGAGGACCAGGAAGAGGCTGATGGATCTAGTGCTGGAGACAAAGTTTCTGCCAAAAAACGAACCTTCATGGACAGTATGGAGCCAATGCAAAGTACGAACACAGCTGAAACATTCAACATAAGCAAATCTAGGAGAACTATTGACTCAATTCCTGATGATGATGATCTGCTATCTTCTATCCTAGGTATCTAATCAGTACTCTCTAATTATTTTATGCAATAAGGCAACCAAATCCTCTTCCTGCATTTTCATCTTTTTTTGCTTTCGTTTAAAAGACGTACGTTGACAAAAAGTGGTTTTCTTTTACATTTATCTCTGTATAGCTGGAAGATCTTCGGCTTTGAAGCTTAAACCCTCTCCAGCCCCACTAGAAGTATCCAGGAAACGAGGTCGTTCTACATCTCGTGCTAGTGCCGTGAAGAGAAAGGTGCTTGTTGACGATTCAATGGTCTTGCTTGGCGAGTATGTCTTCCTCTCATCGTTCTTCTTTCATTTCACTCAAGTATCTGTTGTTGTGTACAATTACTGATTGGTAGACTTAGGTAAAGGAGATACACAGGGGCGTTTTTCTTATTTCTATTGTAAGAACAGGTAGGTAGAAACTCCATTGCAGATTTAATTAAAGTTAAAGATGAAACTCTCAAGACTCTTATCAGAGATAGAATACTGTTGGGGAGAGCTTATCCTAATTGAGGTGCCAAGGTGTGCCGAACGATGATAGTTGCCACAAGATTTGAGATTAATTATCGCCTTGGCACTGCCTCCTAGCCTGGAGACTAACAATGAGTAAGAAGCTCTTTTAGGAAAAGGCGAGACATATCATATGGTGTTGCATCTTATCCGATCTATTTTCCCAGGCCTCCCCAACACTCTTGATGTTGAAAGATTTTCTGCCCTTCCCATTTATCTCCATGAAACACTGAGGGGCCTTTCACCATTAACTCAGTTATCTTCTCCAGGATATGAGGATATGGGTTTCACCATTTTACTGTTGACAAACAAGTACATTTTTTATTTTTTTTGGGAGCAAGGGGTTTATTAATTTGTGGGCTAGTTCATTGATACCCTTCTTTGGTTCAATTAGCTACTTTTGTATTCTTATATTGAACCTTTACTGCATTGAGCAAATTGCTTGCTGTTCCTAGTACTTATGTTTCTTACGGCTAATGCTGACAATTGCTGTTTTTAACCTATCAAAGTATCATACGGCAACAACTGATTGATACTAAAGATATACGCCGCTTGCGGAAGAAAGCTCCTTGCACACGCACTGAAATTGTGATAATTCAAAGACAATTTTTGGAAGAAGAGATTTTCAGTGATCCAGTATTGACTGGTAAGTCTTGTCTGTTTCAATCCCTTGGAAAGTCTGTAGTTCCCATAAAAATTGACCTTTTCTCTGCCAAGCATTATAAACTTATTTAGTTCATCTCCCCATCTACCACACTTTCTTTTGTTCTTATGGGCAACAAGTTGATAAAATTGTTTTCAATGCTTTGTGTTGCTTTGTGAATGTGACTTTTGTGGTTGATGTGTGCTGGAATTTGGTGTATCAACTTGCTTGTTATCTGACATTTAGAAACGAAAATTGCATGTTGTATGGTGAAAACAAACCCATTTAGACTTGCAAGAGCTTGCTTGCGATACTGCATGTTTTTTTGCTATGAGCACTCTGGTTGGACCTATCTATGCAACATAACACGTAAATATTGGTTTCTGTGTGTCTATTTGTCTATTTATGGATGAACTGGCTTAACCAAGGGTTGTCTTTCAGGAATGGCACTGGAGTTGACACACTTGCACAGTGAAAAGCTGGATTTGAGTGGAATTGAGGTCACTGAAAATGATGGTAATGCAGGTTTATTACAAATTGGGCATGGCAATGAGTCTTCCCCCAGGCATCCTCTAATCGAAGATGACTCCACACATGGGGACCAGGATCTGAGTAATAGCAAGGATGTCACAGATGAACAGTGTAAAGAGCTTCCAGTTCAGGGTGAAGGTCAGCAGTTACCTTCTGAAGATATTGGTCATCAGCGGGACTCAAGTGGCATTGGGATGATGCCCAATGTTAGTGCTTCAGAAGCCGAACCTTTGGGTGAAATAACTGACATGGAAATTGATCAAGCAAGTAACACTCGTCTTCCAGGGGAAGATATATCTGGAAGCCCTTTTGGATTTGGAAGCGAGCCAACACTCATGGATATTACAGCAGACGAAGAGAAAGGTATAAGCAGTACAATAAGTGGTGAAAACCTTGTCGGTGTCGACATTTCAGGGAATCGTAGAGACAATCTAATGATAGATGCGGCTGACTTGGGGGTAGGCAAGGAAAGTTTATTGGAGAGTGAGGCTGATAAACGGGACGAAATAACAGCAGACGTTCAGATACATGGTGATGCATTTACTGATGATCGAGGGCCTGCGTTTGCCGATTTGTTATCAGAGAATGATGGATGTATAAATGCCGATTCTTTAAATATAGTAGAAGCTCCAGAACTTCAATCTGATAAGCTAGGTTTGAATGAGGAAGGTGGTGTGAATGTAAGCTCGGGTTATGATGATAAGGATCAGAGTGAAGACTGCAGATTGGGCACAGGACCAGACGCCGATATCAAAGAGGGTTCTTTTCATGATATTGATACAGGGCATCCTTCTGTAGGCAATTATGCTGATGGAGATTTCTTGGTAAGTGGATGTCTTAATATTTTTCTGGCACTTTCTCTGTCTTCTTTCATTGGCTTTGTGAATTATGGATTGCAATTTGGATGTGATCAGACTTTGCTAACACAAGTTACGTTTATATTCATGATGCAGGAACCTCAAGATGTTTCTTTTGCAAATGACACAGGTTCATTTCTTTTTCACTGGATATTTCTATATGCACTAGTCAGCAAATTAATTTCATTGAGATAGATTGGCTCAGGGGATTTACAATGATCTCTGAACTAATATTTTTCAAGGATGCAATTTCTTGTTACTTGGGTGAAGATAACTTGGACAGAGAACCAGTGATAGCCTAGGCTTCCATTGTTGTAGCTCCTCCTTGCTACACCATATGACCTGAGTTGCACATGTTGTCCGGTTCCTTGTATTGTGCAGGTTTTTTAAATGTTGATGATGATGATTTGGCTGAGGACGATGAGGATATGCCTGGGGCTGAAGATGCTCAGCTTTTCGACAACAGTGGATGGTCATCCCGTACTAGGTAAGATCATTTGGCTAACATTGGTACCCTTCTCTAAATCAAGAGAAGTTTTTTTTTTGGTAGAAAAATCAAGAGAAGTTGAATTCCAACTCTGTTGCTACCTGCCTTGCAGAGCCGTTGCCAACTACCTGCAAACTATGTTCGATAAGGAAGAAGCAGTACATGGAAGAAAGTCTCTTTCTGTGGAAAGCCTTTTAACAGGAAAAACACGCAAGGAAGCATCAAGATTGTTCTTTGAGACGTTGGTATGTTTTGTTGCACTTGCTAGACATGTCTAGTATGTTTGCATGCAAATAAGTTGTAGTTAATTTTGATTGGTGTACTAATTGCAGGTTCTGAAGACAAAGGATTATATCCATGTGGAACAGCAGAATCCCTTTGAAAAAATCAACATTAAGGCTCGATCAAAGCTGATGAAATCAGATTTCTGATTTCTGTAATACAATGGTGGGAGAAGTCGATCGAGCTTTTGCAGCGCTGATGGATCTGTCAAATGATTGCCATACCAAGTAGTGTCTGAATCTGTGTTTCTCCTGCCTCACTGTCGGATGTTAGACTTGTCAAGTACAATAGGTCATTGTTAGTCATGCCAAGGCATTTATGGTGTCAAGTAGGAGTTAGGTGGGTGGTGGTTTTAAATTTTAACAGCAGGTAGAGCTGACGAATGTTATAGTGGCATTGTTGTAATGTGGGTCCTATTTGTTCTTGTATGTGTAAGTATGTGTAAGTATTGCAATTTGCAGATGAGAGGAGCTAGCTGATTGACTTCTATATCTCTTTGCACGATGATTAGTGAAGTAAATGAAATTTCGTCCTTGGAATTGGATGATCAATGTCAAGCTGCATGGTGTTTGAATGCATAGAGTAACCGATTGAAGTATTGTATTTTTTTTTGAACGTTTGGCAGAAAAAGCCATCTTGGGAAGCGGAAGCAAAAAAAAGCAGATAAGATATGACAAACAGAGAAAATTAAGGAAATGAAAATACACGCTTTCTCTATTATGTTGTGTTACATAAATAATTGATTTGGACCGTAGATCTAAAAAAAGTTTTGGATTATCAATTTAGGGACTAATTCGGATTGTTGATCTATGCGATTCGACGATCTGAATTACGTACATACCACACACATGCCAAAGTCGTGTGTATTGCAACTTTTTCGTTCTCGAACTGACCCGAACGAGGTAGAGGGAGCTAGATCAGACAGAGACCTGTTTGTCGGAGACATCAAACCAATTTTGCAATACAATTTAACTAATTTTGCAAAGACAATTTAACATGTCGATTTCAATGGTAGTGTTGGTCATTCAGTCAATAAGAAAATAATAGCGATACTGACGTACATTTGTTTTGACGATACATATAAAAACACATTATTTTTCTAAAAATAAAAATAGAAGGATCGCTTTGCTAACAACTTCACGTTATCAACATTGAATATAATTTATTTTTTTGAGAAGTTCGAATATAAATATTCGGTGGGATGGTTGATTGATTGGAAGGGGTAGGTAGATGGGCAACGACAAAAACACTCATTAATTAACAGATTAGAGAAGAAAAATAGACCCAAAAAAAAAGAACTAAAATCTGACTCAAGCCCAAGTGTCCTGAGAGTTCACTTCAGGTGAAGCTAACAAAAAATCACAGAGAAAAGAATGAGGAAGGATGAGTTCATGAAAGAGAATGGGTTGGAGGTGGAAGAGGAGGTGGAGGTGCGCCGCTCTGATTTCCCTCCTGGCTTCGTCTTCGGGGTCGCCACTTCCGCCTACCAGGTTTCATACTAAACCCATCTCAAAGTTCCATTCTTTTTATATTTTTATTAATAAATAACAATAATTGGGATCTCCATCTTTAATAAAGTTTGCGTCTTTTGGTGCAGATTGAAGGAGGGTGCAACGAGGGCAACAGAGGTCCTTGCATTTGGGACGCTTTCACCCATTCCCCTGGTTCTAACCCCTTTCTTTTCTTTCTTTTTTTTTTTATTACAAAAGCTGCTCTTTAACTACTTTATGCTAATGTATGTATATTAACTCGATCATTCCCATTCTCTTCAAAGGGAAAATTCTTGACGGGAGCAATGGCGACGTCGCCGTTGATCATTATCATCGCTACGAGGTCCGTGGCTTTGCTTTATCATTGTTTTCCTTGAATTACTTGATCTCCGCCTTTCCCTCAGTTGACATTGGCGGAACTCGTGTCAATGTTATTGTGCAGGAAGATATTGAACTCATTGCCAAGTTGGGATTCGGTGCATATCGCTTCTCTATATCATGGTCACGCATCTATCCAGGTCGCATTTTCTAAGATATGTTCTACTTCTTGCAATGGCTGGCTGATCGTTCTTCGTCCTGATTAGTTTTGTTTATGTCGGAACAGATGGTTTGGGGACGAAGGTTAATGCTGACGGGATTGCATTTTACAACAACATCATTAATGCTCTTCTTGACAAGGGTACGAAGCTGTGTGGTTGCTACTACATCGTTATACTCAGTTTGCATCCAGAGCTGAAATGCTTTGTGTCTAGTGCAGGTATCCAACCATATGTAACTCTGTATCATTGGGATCTTCCTCTGCATCTTCAGGAGTCAATTGGAGGGTGGTTAAGTAAGGATATTGTGTAAGTAACAAGGTGATGCTAATTACTGCCTTCACTGCCTGCCGAGTCGTTCATATCTATGTTTTTGCTGTGTGTGGTTGAGTAGCTTGTCTGAAACCAGATTAGCTGGTGTCAGAGTACAGATCGGTATACTTGGTGTGACTTTCTGTGATGTCCTTTCTCCGTGAAGTTGCATGATGTATTATTCCTGATTAATAGCTTATTTATAATATCTCATTTATCTTTGTTGCTTGTCAAATATCCAGGAAATACTTCGAAATCTATGCAGATACATGCTTTGCAAGTTTTGGTGACAGGGTTAAGATGTGGATTACAATTAACGAGCCTTTGCAGACTGCAATTAACGGTCACCACTTCGGAATTTTTGCACCTGGGAGACATGAACAACCATCTACGGAGCCATATCTGGCCGCACACCATCAGATCCTGGCACACGCTGCTGCTATCTCCATATACAGAAGCAAGTACAAGGTACTTAGACTAGTCTCTGAGTTGAATATCAAACTCTTTTGTCCCTGACCACGTTTTTTGGCCAAAGTTCTACTTGTGCCATCTGCAAAAAAAAAAAATAATAAGAAATGGAAAAAAGAGTACATAACCTTAAATTTTCTCTCATCTTTTACTAAAGGGACCAGTATCTTCTTGCTGCTGCTTTTCAGGAAAAGCAAGGAGGACAAGTGGGGCTAGTAGTGGACTGCGAGTGGGCAGAAGCCAACACAAGCAACAGTGAAGATAAAATTGCAGCAGCAAGGCGCATTGAGTTTCAACTCGGATGGTACTTGCTATCGTTTTGGGAAATGAGATTCAATAGTCCCAATTGCTGAAACACGTCAACCATGTGTCACCGATTCTCATGGTTGACTATATTACCCAAGTAACTTAGGTTTTGAATGGGTTTCCTCGAACCATCTCGTAATGCGTGTTCACTCAAGAACCCCTAAGATAATGGACGAGCCATTTCTCTTGAATGTTGTAGACATGTTAGATCGACTGCAAACACAATCGCTAAATGATTTTTGTTTCTTTTCAACCTTGAGTCTGGTTTTCACGGCTAGCTGGTTTACTTGCTTTCCTTCCACTTTAGGTACTTGAACCCATTGTTCTATGGAGATTACCCTGAAGTTATGCGTGAAGCACTTGGAGATTGGCTCCCAAAGTTCTCAGAGGAAGACAAGGAGTTGCTCAAGTGCTCGATGGATTTTGTTGGTCTAAATCACTATACCTCAAGGTTTATAACCAATGTGCCCGGTAATCATGAGGATGGCCATTACTTCAAAGCACAAGCAATGGAGACAATTGGTAAAAAAAAAAAAACAGAACTTGGCTTGTTTTTATGTTATTTATTTCAAATTCCCCACGTTCTGACTTCTACTTATTACCAGTTAAATTTGAGAACGGTGAGCTTATCGGCGAAAAGGTACGACCTATTTTTGCTTGTCCTATACATTTTACATTATTAATGAGAACCCCTTGTGGCAGGCTGCATCTGATTGGCTCTATGTTTGTCCCTGGGGCATCAGGAAAGTTCTCAACTATGTAGCTCAGAGATATAACAACCCACTAATATATGTTACTGAGAACGGCAAGTATTCCTGCCACTCAAGTTTCTACTTTAGCTGTGTAATCTTTGATCTTGTACGGATTTGAAAGTTCGGCAGGTATGGATGATGAGGATCCTGACCTCACGTGCTGTGTATCTTGGCAGGTATGGATGATGAGGACAACGACGGCCCAGTCAACGAAATGCTAGACGACAAGCTGCGGGTTCGTTATTTCAAAGGATATCTTGCAGGAGTTGCTCAGGCAATCAAGTAATTAACTTTGCCTACTACCTTCTTTTTCCTCCACGACTTAGATAAGACTGACTTGAGACAATGATGGACCTGAATCTGATAGAGCTCCTTTTGTGTGCGCTTGAGTGTGGTGAAGGGATGGAGCTAACGTGAGGGGATACTTCGCATGGTCACTGGTGGACAATTTCGAGTGGGCTCAAGGCTATACCAAGCGCTTCGGATTGGTGTACGTGGACTACAAAAACGGCCTCGCCCGCCACCCCAAGTCTTCTGCTTACTGGTTCCTGCGCTTCTTGAAAGAGGATGACAAGAACAAGGATGGCAAACAAGAGTGAGTGATCTTCACATGCCAGTCACAATCCTGCTACTCTTTATCTGAATACCTTATTGTTATCAGAGACGAAAAACTGCGTCCTCTATTGTTGCCGTACAGCTGAGATGAATAATTTTGAACTTGATTACTCTTTGGCTATGCGAGTTGGCCGTTCTTCTTTTCCTTCCGTGTGCCGATAACCTACTTAATACCCGTATCGAATGTATTCATATGGTCACAAGAACAACTAGACATGAGAAGAAATCTGTTGCTATAAACGGGTCGAAACTGATTATAACGAGAAACCTGCTGCAGATGTTAAGCTAGAAACAGCAAATCTAGCTACTCCTATCTGCTAACTAATGTCAAACTTCGACAAATTCATTGCCGGGCAAAATTAACACTTAACCAACGATGAACATATCAATAACATTGCATATCTTATGCATGGAAATAAAAGTGAGAAAGTACAAGCGAAGGGAACAACTTTCAAGCAGGGATGGCGGCGGCTACTTGCTCATTTAGGGACTCTTCCTCCAGCTCCTTGACTGCTGTTATGAGACCTCTGGTGATGCTATTTAGATGCAGACCATTCTCCTGCATCTTCTCGAGCAGCTTCTCCGAGGTTTTCCAATCCGTCGCTTTTAAACAAAGAGACTGGACTAGCTTGTTGTACTCGTCTGCGTTGGGCGTAACCCCGAAGTCGTTCATCTCAGCCAGCAATTCCAAGGCCTTGTCAAACTGTTCGAGCTTGCAATACCCCCGGATCAGCGTGTGATAGGTAACTGGAGTCAGCTTTGAGTGCCTCAGTTTGGCCAGAGACAGGATCTCACAAGCCTCCTCCATAAGCCCACCCCTGGCATAGCCACTCATGATCAGAGTGTAAGTGTAGACATCCGGCTTCAGGCCCCTCGTCTCCATGAGCTTCATAGTCTCGACTGCTGCTTCCATATCCCCATTCCTGGAGTACGCAGCAATGATCCGGTTGAAGATGTCGTTCCCCGGGGGAGGACCTTCAGCAATCATCCTGGAAAGCAGCTCCTTTGCAGCTCCGACATCACCAACCCTGCACAGACCACGAACCACAAGGGAGAAAGGCTTGATCGCCATTTTCCGGTTCCTCTGAGAGAGGCAACCGAGAACCTCAGCGGCCAACGCCACGGTCTGATCATCACGGGAGAGGGACGAGATCAACTTGGAGACATCAGGGAAAGGCAGATGCTTGGAGCTGGCCCTGGCCTGGACATTAACGGATTGAGCCAGGACCGCCTTCCCGCCTTTACAAAGCGAGCGGACAATGTGGCCAAGCTTCTCTGGTGCCTCTGGAAGCGCATTGAGGTCAAGCATCTGCTGGCAAACAGAGCAAGCCCTGTCAACGCTTGAGGCTTTGCATAGCCCCACAATGGTCAGGTAGTAGGACTCAGAATCTGGGACGGAACCCAGCTCAGTGATCATACTATAAACCTCAAAGACATCATCTGCTCGACCCAGGCGGGAGAAGCAGGCAATGTAGCTGTTAAAGGTGCGAACTTTGGAGGGGACAACATCATACTGAGTCGTCACCTGCTTGGTGAATTCCCAGAGAGGGGAAGCCATTGCGGCGTCATGTAGGAGGCGAGGGAGGGCGTCGAGAAGGGCCGGGGTGATGGCAGCGTCGAGCTTCCCGCAGGCCGCACCCCAATTGAGCAGCCCGATGAATTTGTTCGGCGACGGGGAGTGGCGGAGGAGGAGATCCAGGAGGAAGGATTCCTCCGAGTGGTCCACGCCAGCGAATATCAGATAGAGGTTCGCCTCTAGCGAAGAAGTAGGGGATTGTTGATGATCTGGCTGATCCTGTAATAAAGACACCAGCTTGTCCATGTCCACGTGGACCGCTTCGGCCTCCACGGGTGCATCATCGGGCTCGGCGGAGGAGGCGGGATTCTGTTCGGCCACAGAGGAAAAGAGGGCGGCGCGAGGGTTGGAGAAATGAAGAACAGCTTGTCCCTGTCCCTGTCCCGGTCCCTGTGGTTTAGGGGTTAGTTTTCCAATTGAGTATATGGTTTCTGCTGCTGCTGTTGTTTGCGGTTGGCAGAGCGGTGGGAGGGAGCGCCGGACGGACTTGCACGCCGCCGAAGAACCTCTCCTCCACATTTCGTCGAACAGTTGGGGAGGAAGAAGACTATAGAGAGAGGTGAGGGAAGGGGTGATGGGGGTTTAAGCTCTGAAACCCTGACTCGCGTGGGTGGAGACTGGAGTGGTTATATGGGCTTCGTTTTGGGCCTTCCACTGTGGGCCTAATTGCAAATCTTTTGAATTAATTATTAGTATTTCGAGCCCAAAAATTTTCTTAGATTATGTTGCATCTTATATATTTTTAATTTCTTGTATGGATATTTGATAACTTACAGAGTTAAATCTCCCTCGGCGTACTTATAAAATTAGTAATTCAAATGAAAAAAAATAAAGCTTAACCTGGTTGTAGGTCTTTATGAACGAAATTTACTCGAACTTTGATTAGTCGGCTGAATTTTAAATGGTCTAAAAAAAATAATGGGCTTTTGCGTGGGGTTTAGAAAATGTCAAAAGTAGCCGTTGGAGTGGGAATCTGCCGAACGGTCACGTTGATCTGAAATTCGAAATGGGAAACGGTCATATTGATCTCAATAGGGAACGCTCCCGTTGTATATATTCCGTCCTCCTCCTCATTCCTTCACCCAACCAATCCCACACACACGCAAAAAATTAGAAACATTATTAATCATCTCTCTCCTCCTACTTCTCGAAGAGAGAGAGAAACCGAAATGGGAATGTCGATCATCACTCTCGGAGGAGGAGTGCCCGAAGGGGGCGAGCAAACCCCCGGAAGCATCAGCCGCCGGGTGTTCCTCATTGCCAACTACATGCTCGTAGGCGCAGCATCCAGCTGCATCTTCCTCACCCTCTCACTCCGCCTCATCCCGTCTGTCTCAGGCTTCCTCCTCATCCTCCTCCACCTCCTGACCATCGCTGCCGCCATCTCTGGCTGCGCAGCCACCAACTCCTCCTCGTCCACCTGGTACCCCGCCCACATGGCTGCTACCGTCATCACCGCCATTTTCCAAGGATCCGTGGCCATCCTCAGCTTCACGCGGACTGCAGAGCTGTTGGGGGCGCTCAAGAGCTACGTCGTGGAAGATAACGGGAAGACCATTATGAAGATGGCTGGAGGGATTGGGTTGGTGATATTTGTGTTGGAATGGTTCCTCCTCACCCTCGCCTTCTTCCTCAACTACTACTCCTCCATCTCCGGCCGTGGTGGTCCTCGTCCGATGACGACAAACCCGTCCAACCCTTCCAAAGATGACCTCAAGGACTGGCCCTGGCCTTTCCAAGTCTGATGATTCATTTCCATTGCCGAGACCTGACTATATTTCAGCTTCTCTGTCTAAGATGTTTGCTAGCTATGATGTTTGATATTTTTGTCCACCGCCAACCTAAGTAAAGTAAAAAACCATATCTCCATGGTTGTGTAATGAATTTGAAGATTGTTTCTTTTGCCGTTGCATCTGATACTTAGTACAATGTTATTCTTAAAACTCTATTCGGATTTTTCCCAAGCAAGATTTGCTTCCTTTGCGCCAAAAGAACTGGTTGCTACACTTCTTTCCTTCCTTGTATATAAAAGACCCACTTTCGCAGTGTAAAAGTCAAGACACTGCCATTGCCATGTGATGGGTTGTGTCATTACAAGTACAAAACGGGCAGCCGCTACCACTCTATCGCTCCTGCTGCTGCGCTATGTCTGGGTTGTGTCATTACAAGTACAAAACGGGCAGACGCTACCACTCTATCGCTCCTGTTGCTGCGGTATTTCTGTGTTGTGTCATTACAAGTACATAACGGGCAGCCACTACCACTCTATTGCTCCTGTTGCTGCGCTAGGTCTAGGCTGTGTCATTACAAGTACAAAACGGGCAGCCGCTACCTTCGCTCCTGTTGCTGCGCTAAGTCTGCGTCACTTGACTTGGGTGCCGGGTAATCTGCCTCAAGGTCGCCACTTTTGTCAGCTGCAGGCAAGCATCGTTTCTTAAAAAACGAGGATACCCGCCCACCCTTATCTGTTTAACAAGTACGACAATAGACTAACATGAATGAGAACGATACATGGAAATTTTCCAGGAAAACCAACAGCATTTGAACCTATCTTCACCTGGTGATGGTGTCCCAGTCCCTGCCGGCAAACCAACCTCCTCCAGTATTTCTTTCTTGACCTACAATCGGAAATCAAACTACTAATGATAAACTGCGCCTTCAAAACCGAGTGGAAGTCCACTAATACTGCTGCAATATCCCTACTTAATGAATGAAATAGACAAACCTGCCATCGGTTATCCACATATTTAGATATCTCGCGAACTTTTCTTTTTAATTGGGTCTTGGAAGTTGCTGGGAACTTCTGTTGCAAGGATTCAACCATCTTATGCATGCTATGAGAACATGATTGGATACTAGATACCTGTCGGTTGGACAAGGTTTCAGTCTAAGAAAAAACAAGCTGGTTTTTGCAGTGAAGGATGGATTGATTTAAGGAACAACATGAAAACAGGGGACAAAAAAAATAATAATTTCTAACTTACAAATGTATGCATGTCCAGATCTTGAATGATTATTGAAGTAGAGTCTGGTGGCGTATGACAGCTGCTATAACATACACTTACGTCTTGGTCTTCCGCTTGATTATTGCACACTGCTATGGGCAAGAGAGGTTCACCTGGGAATGCACGAATACTAAGTGCTTGCAAACACAACTTTTCCAGCTTCAAAGTGCCTGTCAAACCCTCTGAAGCCAGTAAAGGCAACTTTTCGTGCACAAGATTTAATATAATCAGCGGCTTATTCTTTCTAAGGGCACTTTCCGTCAAATTGTTCAGGTACTTCTGTCGGCTAAGCAAAGCTCGAAACTCCTCACTCTTCTCGTCATCCTCGAAACTAGGCAAAACTCTGATCTCACTGGTGGCAGCGTCCATCTCCATTCTGTCAACTTGTACTCCCTGAATAATTAAGGTACAGAATGAAGAAAGAGTTGACCAAATCATTAATCCAATAAATCATGTCTGATTCAACTCCCAGATTGATTATATAAACAGTTCATCAACAAAGACAAAGAAATGCATGATATGACTAAGAACATGCATGATATGACTAAGAACATGCATGATATGACTAAGAACAATATGAAATGTAAGTGACTTGCCTCATTCTCTGAGAGATAGCCATCTGGTACAAAGAAACCATCTTCATCCTCGTCCTCAGCAGCTTTCGAACATCCCTGATCTAGACTTTCTTCTTCCTCATCCTTGTCACAATCAGAGATGCTTTCCCCGGGGTCCTCCTGCAGAACCAGAGATCCACATTGTAATCATGCTTAAACAGTAATTATGAATCACCATATCTGCAAACTTGGATGTTACCTCTTCCCACTCTTCATCACTGTCAACATCATAATCCAAGTCTGGATCCTTCCTCAACGGATGGCGTGGTCCAACAACGGAGCTGAAGAAAAGTACCAAAATGCTTTAGGGCAAGATCTTTATCGGCCTGCCACTAGAATTTATGGAAACCTTTTTCATGTCATGATATCATGGAATCCATCAGGAGTTACCTTTTATTGGGCCAGATGCCATAAAAAGCAGGTCTATTGCTCTTATCGAATTGTAACAACTGCAACTTCCTTTTGCATACTTTGACACCAGGCGAAGATGTATCTCCACCGTCTATGTGTGTTCTCTCATAAGAATTCTGACCTCCCCAGCCACTGACAAGGTTTTCTGCCGCTAATTCATCATCCCAGGGCGGTTCCTTGGCAGCTTTCAATTTTATTTCCTTAATAAGTTCAACCTTGGGCTTTCGACGTATGCTCCAATGCTGCTCTCGGTTAGAACGACCGTGATGATGCCAAGAAGTTAAATGGGACCTGCGTATCAGATCATCCTGGTCATCAAGCTGTGGGACAGGTAACTGCAGGATACGAATTGGCACAAAAGGCAAGCTAATTAATAGTGAGGAGGATTTTGTGGGGATCAAGGAACATACTTGCGGATACCATCAATGCTCTCAATGTCATCTCTTGATGAGAGAGAATAGTCCATCGACTGAGTAGCCGCACTGGGCATATCTCCATTAGGGTTAGGTAGTAAATCAGGAGTGGTTGCCTTGTTCGAATTTTGGCATGGCGACTCAACTTTGGATTTTTTAAGAAATCTTTCCATGAGTGAAGCTTGCTTCTTGACAGCAAGCTTCTTTTTCAATTCAGCTGCTTCTTTCTCTCGGCGTCGTTGTTCTCTCTCAGTTTCCTCTTGTTTCTTCCTCACAAGTTTGCGCATTTCGGACTCTTCCTTTTCACGGCGCTTTTCGTCCTTTTCGGCCTCATCCTGCAACAACTTTTGCTCCTTCTCCTGATCAACACATTGAATACAAAATTTAACACTACTGAAAACTGAAAAGTAGGCAGCCTTGAAGGAAAATATTGCAATAACGGTGCAGTTAATGTTTCATTCAACAAAGAGATTAAGACAGCACAAACCAACAGCAGAAGCTACCTTTTAAGTAAGAAATGACATTATCTGCCTACTGACCGAGGTGAGAATAAAGATGCATGTTAAGCTATCAGCATGTTGCAAAATATAATTCCAAAGATGGATAAACGTTAGTGCTACTTACACGTTGCCTCCTTTCCTTCTGGAGTTCTATCTCTGTCCTCTTCTTCTCCCTTTCAACTTGTTTAATGTTCTTGTCCAGCTCCTTAGTAAGCGATTTCTCTCCTTGTACCAATGTACTATCACTGCTGCAGCATTAAACTCTGGCCTTCCATGAGAGGGAAAACCGCAGATGCAAGATGGAAGGGAAGCATTAACGGAGTTGTATATACCTGGGTGTAGTGAGCCTCTGCAGCATGTCAGCAACCAGCAACCTAATATCTGCTTCGGCCAACACTTTGCCAAGTCTATCAGATGCACGGACCACATCATTTTCAAATCGGTGATCGCCCTCCAACTTTAGCAATGCGTCTATCAGCGCTGGAGATAGAGAAATAAATGAGACAACTGATGGGGGGAGTAATGCATATAGCTACAAATGCGACTTGAATGAAGAAGAAACTAATCACACTAATTGAACAACGCATAAAGGGTTACAGCATTAAATCCGGGCCAAATATAACTTGAACGAAAAGGGTTACTACGTTAAATCCACACCACATATGACTCAAACGGAAGGGTTTCAGCATTCAATTCGCACCACATCCGAATCGAACTATAGGGCTTCAGCATTTAATTTGCACCACATATGACTCGAACGAAAGGGTCTCATTATTCAATTATCCACATATGACTCGATGATGAAGAAAATGATCACATGCACGAGCATGCTGCTCAAAGAGTACCAGCATTTAATTCCCCTCCCACGTGGCATTCACATTTTGAAATACCGTTATAAATTAGCAACCGGTAGATTCTAGAGCGGACCGTTAACAAATTACCAGAAAGAGCAGCGACACGGTCTTGAATCTTCTTGCGACAAGTGCGATGAACCCTGACAAGGGCACGCACTGGCTTCGGCAGCAACTTGACGTCTGTCACCTGAGAGACAGACATCCACATTAATCCCACTCGACAAATTTAATTGGAACAACAACATCAGAAGCGGTCCGGCAATAAACCCCTTTTAGCAGCGAGGATGAGCTAACTCCAAATAAATCGTCCTCAAGAAGTAATAAACAAGGCAAGAGAGGGTACCTCCCAGCACCAGAGAGCGTTTCGGGAGGTGTCCTTGAGGAGGTCGGCGTCGGGGTTGGCAAGGCCATAGCAGACCCTGTGTCCCACCGAGAGGACGGCCGTCTTGACCGCCTCGGAGGGCGTCTCGGCCGCCGTAACTCGTTGGAGGATAAGGGCGACGAGCTCAGAAAGAGGCAGGTGGCTGCCCTGCATGAGCACCCTCACCGCACCCTCCAACTTGGTCGGGAGTGGGGCGTCGAGGGGGACGGTTACCTCGGCGAAATACCGGAAAAGCCCTTCCATTTCGTTGGTCAGCTGGTCAACCCTATTCTTCCTGGCCTCAACTCCGACCAGGTTGAGATCTTCAAGCCCTGGACCCCGCCGCTTCCTCTTCTTCAACCCGAGACGGTCCTCCATCTTGTAACAGAAGAGAAGATGATCAGATCGGACGGTTAATTAATTAATCACCTAATAACCGTCTAATTAGTACAATTTGCATGTTAAATGTTCTTGTTTCTGTGTCTTCTTGATTGGGGAATTGAAATGAACCCCCGCGAAATGAGTTTGTTCCCTCCAAAATACGGTATTTTCGGATTTTCTTTTCCTTTTTGTATTTTTAATTTTTTCCCTCTCTCTCGTAATCATTTTGGGCTTGTCCGGCCCATTCCAACTAGCTGATGTGGCATTCATTGATTCACTAACTAGTTTATTTAATTTACTGATTATTAAGTAGTTATTACATTTAACACAGTTGGCAGGTGTTTAACATGCATATACCTTTTGTAGTAAGTGTGTAAGCATGTAGATACGTATCATATCTACACGTCGGGGTTGGATTCAGTCCTGGATGTGTAAAACACACCAGAACCGTCCTGGAAACTTAAAAAAGGAAAGCAATGAAGGAGGAGAGAGAAAGGAACTTAAAAAAAGAAGACAATGAAGGAGAAAAGAGAAAGATGGACGCGAATCATGAAAGAGGAGAGGGAAATGACAATATTTAATGACGAATTACCATTAAATGACAAATTTAATTCTTCTATTGATCACAGTCAATTACATAAACAAAAAAGTTTGAGTGGTTTTACAGTAAATTCGAGTGGTTTTGCCAGTATGTTCAAGTGGTTTTGCCAGTATGTTCAAGTGGTCGAGTGACAGTATGTTCAATTGGTTTTGTCAGTATGTTCAAATAGTTTAGCAAATTATGTCAAATGATTTTATTGGTACGTTCAAGTGGTTTGCCAATTAATGTTCAAGTGGTTTTTTTAGTATGTTCAAGTGGTTTTCTTATTATGTTCAAGTAGTTTTTTTAGTATGTTTAAGTGGTTCTCAATGTATGTTTAAGTGATTTTTGCCTAGTATGTTCAAGTGGTTTTGTTAGTATGTTCAAGTCATTTTCTTACTATGTTCAAGTGATTTTCTTTGTATGTTCAAGTGGTTTGTCAATTGATGTTCAAATAGTTTTCTTAGTATGTTCAAATGGTTTTCTTAGTATGTTCAAGTGGTTCCCAATGAATGTTCAAGTAGTTTTCAGGAAAATGTTCAATTGGTTTTTTTCTATATGTTTAACTGGTTTTTTTTAATATGTTCAACTGGTTTTCTTATTATGTTCAACTAGTTTTCTTAGAATGTTCAACTGGTTTTCTTAGTATGTTCAACTGGTTTTGCCAAAACCACTTGAATGTATTGACAAAACCAGTTCCAGGATGGTCCTGGAAATGACTTCCAGGACCGAATCCAGTTCCCTACACGTCTCCTCTGCCAGGCTGGCACATTTCTTCCCTTTTCTTAGTTAAAACTCCCAAAAATAGTGTATTTTCGCATAGTAATAATGACACATGTCCGATTGGGACAATATATTTATAGAATCTATATATTTGTCCTTTTTTAAAATGTAAATCTAGATTTGAACACTTGTCTTCTTGAAAAAGAGAATTCGTGCATTATTCGACTTTTAAAATACCGTACACAGTGAAGACGACTCGAGAATTCATATTATTTAAATATTATTTAATTTAAATGAGAATAAATTTAACTTAATTATCGATAATAGCAAGGTATCACTCGAATTCGAAAAATATGAATATAATTCATCATTTTATTGAAAAAAGTCAACATAAAGAAACCAAACAAAACAATTTCCAAGATTGGAAAGTTAATAATGAGGGATTTTGTACTAAATTTAGTAATTAATAAATTCATAAATAATTTGGAAATATACATCAAGATAAGTATTAAATAAATGTAGTGGCCCATCAGAACCCGAGCCCAGCCCAGACTCATGACATGTGTCATACGGATAATGGAACGCCACCGACATTCCAAATCTGAACAGCCCACGTAGCCAGCCTCCACTCGGGGAAGCCAAGCAACCAACCAAAAGGAACGATGAGGGTGCGGCCGACCACCAGGTTCGGTGGACTCAGACCCAGCAGATCCGGTGCACCATCAGAAGACACAACAACCATCATCACCATCGACGATGATGATGACGTTGACCACCACTCTCCTGGTATTATTTTAATTAATTATTTCCTTCTTCTTTAGTCAACTAGGGTTTCACATTTTTTATTATTTTTATAATTTACGCGCTTCGAACTTTGTTACTTCATACAAAATTTTGTATTTGGCTTAACGGTTTTAAAAATATATATATTATTTGAGGGAAGTCACGTAAACAAGGTAACTTTTTAATTTGTTTGATTTTTTTTTATCCGAATTAAAATTTAGGCGAGTTGAACTAAATTCGAACCGCGGGTATTTGCAGACGATGATCACCCATCTTGGCACCGCACGTGTTGGAAGCACGCGGAGGCTTCTCTTCACTCTCGGCCAAAGAAGCCAACCAAGCACCAACTCGATGCCATCGACAAGCTTAAGCTTACTTCCCCCTGCTTCTCCCGCACATTCCCACACCGTCCACGCTCCCGCTCCAATTCCAAGTCCAAGTTCCCACTCTCCAGGCTCAATACCCAGCTTACCGACAAAGCATTCGAATTCCACGTCGAGTTAGTAACCGCCGCCCACCCGCATTGTCGCTCTGACATTCACTTTCTTATGTGTGTGTGTGTGTGTGTGTGTGTGTGTGTGTGGTTCTCTATGCAGGAATCTATGGAGGAGCTTCTCCGAAGACAGAAGCGATTCGTTCGTATGCATCAGTAGCTTGTGGTTTGTTATGTACCTGACCCCGCATCTCAGGATTAAGGTTCTGACGTGGATCAAGGGAAAGCAACTCTTCTCCAAGAAATACATTTTCGTTCCAATTGTTCGCTGGTCGGTGTTTACTTCTACTTGTCTCTTCCGTCCCGTTTTTTTATGTTTTTTGATCTGGTTGTGGGTGGAGATTGCTTGCCTGTTCAAATCCT
This sequence comes from Hypericum perforatum, assembly GCA_012979155.1. Classification (NCBI taxonomy): domain Eukaryota; kingdom Viridiplantae; phylum Streptophyta; class Magnoliopsida; order Malpighiales; family Hypericaceae; genus Hypericum; species Hypericum perforatum. The sequence continues at coordinate 26,217 of SOPF01027288.1, read as the reverse complement.
TTGATATTTATTCTCTCAGGGGTCACTGGAGCCTATTGATATTATGTCACCTTGGTCAGAGCTCAGAGTCCGAGTACCAAGAACAACCCTGCATGTTGTTGCTGGATTCGCTTCAGAGCACAGGTCCAAGGCGACTCGAACCGGATATACGAAAGTATGTATGCATTCACTTGTATTATATACAACCCCCTGTGCATTTCGTGTCGTGAAGCTTTCTCCTTTGTGTCTACAGGTTTGTGTTGGACATATTTATTGCGGAGGGAAGACCTGCAAACAAGCAGCTGGTGTCTAAAATTCCTCTTTTGGTGCCAAAGGTAGCCCAACTCGTTATTTCTTGAACGATGTTGTAACTGCTTGTCGCTTGGCTAATCAGACGAATCAATGCCTTGCTGGAATTATTCTTACAGGTGCCTCAACAAACCAACGAGGTGGAATGTGGCATTTATGTTCTCTTCTTCATGGACTTGTTTGTGCAGCACGCTCCCGAAAATTTCACCCTCGACGGCTACCCTTACTTTGTTTGTTCCCCCCTTGCGCCTGCTATGTTACTTGCTCTATGTATTCGCCTTCTACTTATTACCCGTTATGACCATCACTCACTAAACTGCAGATGCAAGAGAATTGGTTCAGCCAGGAAGACGTGGAGGACTTCCGGGCAAAACTTATCTCTCTAGAGAATCCAGATCAAGGCAAATCCTGCACAGCCCCCTCAGAGGAATCTAGCAAAATACTCGTGTTAGATTAGTAGTTTGGTATATATAGATATCTGCAAAATGTAATAGGTGTTAGCAGAAGCATGTAGTTCATCTCTTCCCTTTAGAATCAGTAAAAGAACGTAACATTTGATTGTACTTGCTAGAGATGGGGACGATGGTAGATCGAAGTTGATGCTGACTGATGTTTCAGAATGGTTCTGTAAGAACGCCCCGTTTTGGATTGGTTGGTGAAGTGGATTGGACGTGGCCCTTTGAGGCTACCACTGGGAAGTGGTTGTTAAGGATGAGGAGTGGAGAGCATCCACCCATTACGCCACGTCAGACCGCTAAACTCCAAAACATTAACGACCTCTTAAAAACCAACGTACATAAAACATAACGAGCACTCCAACCTTGAGCTGTTATTACAGCTTCAGGAAAGTAAATTAAAGCTAAATAAATAAAAGAGAGAGATGCTCTTACACAGTTGTAGCAGCCCAACTGGTCTACGCATCATCTCCAAATGGGGAAGCCATAACTTTAATAATTCCCGCAGATACGCCACAACCCGCAGTCTAGTCAGTAGCAGCAGCAGGAGGATGTCGGCCACAATGATCAGGGCACAAGCTGCCGAGCCTCTTAAGAATGCTGATGCGCTCATCGACTCTGTCGAGACCTTCATCTTCGACTGTGACGGTCCGTCTGTCCGCCTAGACCCTCATATTCGTTCATAAGTACCGTCTTAATGAGAAAGTATATGCATTGTGCCGTCGTGTTCTTGTTTGCAGGAGTGATATGGAAGGGGGACAAATTGATCGATGGAGTCCCCCAAACACTGGATATGCTTCGTGCCAGGGTTGGCGTCTTGTTGCTCTTTCTGCTATCCGACATGGTTCAGCCATGGAGGATCTGACCATGTCTGCTCTCTGTCTTCTTCAGGGGAAAAGGTTGGTTTTTGTTACCAACAATTCGACCAAGTCTAGGAAACAGTACGGCAAGAAGTTTGAGACACTGGGTCTCAGTGTCAGCGAGGTTGGTGCGGTTTCCTTTCTTACGTCTTCCCCTTGATCTTCATGTCTTTGCTAAATGCTGTGGCCATCGACGTCCTATCTCAGGAGGAGATTTTTGCGTCGTCTTTTGCTGCTGCCGCCTACTTGCAGTCAATTGATTTCCCAAAGGACAAGAAGGTAACTGAAGCTCTAAGCACCCTTCTGCGTGCCATCGTTATTTTTAGAATCCGATGATAAGAACAGGATTCAACAGCTGATCACTCGTTTTCTGGATGTAGGTCTATGTAATTGGGGAGGAAGGCATCTTAAAAGAGCTCGAGCTTGCTGGATTTCAATATCTTGGTGGTCCGGTATGCATTCGGTCCATGTGAAACTGCAGTTTTCCCATCCAGTGGTTCTCTTCGATTTCGAATAAGATGTTCACTCGCTCTCCTTTCAGGAAGATGGTAGCAAAAAGATAGAGTTGAAGCCTGGATTTTATATGGAGCATGATGAAAGTGTAAGACACCATCATCTCCTCTCTTCAATGCGGCCCTTATTTCTGGGGAGACCAGTTTACTCCAAGCAGTTGCTACGTTTTTCAACTGGATTCTAATTTAATTGTTTGGTTGCAGGTTGGAGCAGTTATTGTTGGATTTGATCGTTACTTTAACTACTACAAAGTCCAGTAAGTTGTTACATTGTCTCATCCATCAGGCAACCTTATCATATTGGAACTTGCTATGTTCATTTTGAGCAGATGTTGTTAAGATCTCAAGCTGTTTTAGTGTGCATCAGTCTATCGTATCTTGCTCAGTTCGGTCGACATGACACCACTTTTGTCAGACTTTTTGGGTAGCTGAGCCTCTCCTTTGTTCCTTTCTTCCTCCTTTTCTGAATGCAAGGTATGGAACACTATGCATTCGGGAAAACCCAGGGTGCCTTTTTATTGCTACTAACCGGGATGCTGTGACTCACCTCACTGATGCTCAGGAATGGGCAGGTACCTATAATCTCCTTCCTCCTCTCTTAATGACTCAGGTAGAAATGTATCGGAAACGTCTTTGCAGATCTACGAGAAATAGGGACCATATTAATCACAATGCCAGTTAATATCCATGAGATTGATATTGTCAAATGTTCTCTTGTCTTCTCGTGGAGTGTCGGCTTGATGTTCGAATGACATGCTTGTGCTGGTTTTTGCCAAGTTTCTTATGCAGTAGTTACATAGAAGTGAGAAATCGAAAAAGTGATTAGTCCGCTGTTGTTTGATTCTCTGGATTGGTCATAAATCATCAACAAAGTGTTTAAGGTCATGCGTATTGGTCAGGAGAAGCTATTGTCATATCTTGATCACATTAAGATTCAAGATCAGAAAGTTGAATAAAAAGCTGGAGTTGATGTCTTATAAGGCAATTACAATCATTGTTATGTGCGTCTGAACCCACCCAGGTGGTGGCTCTATGGTTGGCGCTCTTCTTGGATCAACACAGCGTGAGCCCTTGGTCGTGGGGAAGCCCTCAACTTTTATGATGGACTACCTGGCAAAGAAGTAAGCTTGTTATAAGACATGCCTTTTAGATTAACTTGAGTTGTCTGACAATGTCATTCCAAATTTGACGACAGGTTCGGGATATCAAAGTCTCAGATATGCATGGTTGGGGACAGATTAGACACGGACATTCTGTTCGGACAAAACGGTGGATGCAAAACTCTCCTTGTTCTCTCAGGTGAGTGTTGTATTTGAGGACATTCATTACATCCCAAAGCGGAGAATCTATGAGCTCCAATGGCCTAAATCCGACCTACATTTTGTCTGGTGCAGGGGTGACCTCATTGTCTACGCTCGAGAGCCCGGACAACAAAATCCAACCAGACTTCTACACAAACCAACTCTCAGACTTCCTTTCTCTTAAAGCTTCTGCGGTGTAACTGAACCCTATGTTTAGTTGCAGAATGCACTGTAGAACAGTGGCAAGCAGATATACATCCAATTGTTGTACTGAATCGGAGGAAAGCAGATGTGCAGGACACTATTTTCATTATTAGTAGGGAAGTAGCAAGTCCCCCTCGGAAGCATTAGCTTGAGATTTGTGTTGATGATATTGCAAATAACTCTTCTTGCCGAAATGTTACCAGTTTGGAAAGGTTTTACAATGCAACCGGCCATTACAGCAGTGGCGCGAGATGTGCTACAACATCATCGTTCGTGTGATGCAATTAGATTTACGCAACATCAAAAGCTATAATATGTATCACAGGGGGAACTGGGACAGACTGCGATGAACATTTGCAGATCCGCCAACACATTCACGAAAATGCAACAACACTGTCTGACAGCCTTCATCTAAGATTCTGCAGATCCGCCAAGAATCCACTGTGATAGATGAGTCAAATACGGCTCAGCACGGGAGCTCTTTTCCAAGATTGGTCCTAGTTTATGCAGCTCTAGATTGAAGTCCCTCTCAAATTTCCTGCATCAACGTGGAGAGAAATTGCACTTAGAACCATGCGCATTTGCCTGATTTACATACAGTTCCTACTGGAGCTACCAGGTTTGTTATGCGAAGTCGTAAAAACTGTAGAAATTGGCTTACAGTATAGAATCTGTAACTGCTGTGTTTGGGGTACCCTTTTTTGACACCTGAGGCCGGCTCCTTGATTTCCGTTGCTTAGATTTCACATCATCCGACAGTCCTTCAAACCCAGGGACATCGTCTATTGAAGATGACACTAACCATGGAGTTGCAGCAGCATATTGCAAGCATAGGGACTTCAACCTCTCGACTGGCTGCAACATAAATTTACTAGTAAGAGATTAAAGGTGTCTGCTGTATATAAGCTGACATTATTTCCGTCAGCCACTAACGTCATCCCTGGTAATGTGAGTACCTTGAGCAGTTCTGGAGAAAGCAGGAGACACTCCCTCAAACACTTGTCAAGAAAAAAGTTATGACACTGGATAACCTGCAAAAGACCATATGATGTAAAGACCAACGAGTGGAAAAGAGTAGGTAAAAGAACTTCAAGATCAGATGCTTTTTGCATGAATACCTCGTCTATGCTTTTTGCACTCTGAAGACTATTGTGCATCAGGTGCCAGTTTGGTTCAAGAACCTAAAATTGAAAGGAGTAACCTTCAGTTGAACACCAAGTGAAAGCATAACAAAAGAGCAAACAAGAATAGATTCGAAGAGAAGCTGCAAATTAGAAAAATTTGCGAAGAAAAGGAAAAGGTACAGGCGGAAAAACAAACAAGTTTCCATGCAGTGCAAAAGACTGGAGAATATATACTCTGAGACTGACAAAGATAATAGCATTAAAACCTGCCTCAAATGTGAGATAGTGCAGAAGGCTGTTAATAAATTTCAGCATGCTACGGCACAGCAGAGATGATCTGGCAATGGCTGTTCCGTGCATGTTTATCGCACGAACTCCCTACAGATAAATTCTGTCATCATTCTGTCATCATTCAACGAGAAAACGGATAGGTCATATTCTGTAGGACCTGGCGACCTCATTAATATCATACCTGATGAGTTTGCCAAGCTCCGCTTAATTGTCTATCAACATGCTTACAGTGAAACAGCAAACGAAAGATCAACTGGTATTTTGTGAGTGCTTTTCTTGAGATTACAATAGACAATGGCCATTGAACCTGAAAAGAAATTAATCAAAATATAAGGACTCAGGATGATCAGAGATCATGCATATGTGTGATAGAGTATCCGAATCTACCTTGTAACTGAGGCAAAATGTGTCAAGACCAGTAATGCTCACTGGTTCGCCCAGATCATTATCATCAGCAACATTTCCTGTCCCAATGTCCTTAATGTTGCCCAATGTTTTGAGCAAAGAAGAATTTTCCTGATAACAGACGGAAAAAAATATCAACAACTTAAAACTATAATTTTCGTTTAAACCAAAAGGATCAAAAGACAGAAGGAAGAAGGGCTAGGTTACCTACCACACAACATGTCAAGTCTTCATGGCAAGGATCTGCTGCTGCTGCTGTAGTACGTAAAGCCAAGTCTAACAGAGACTGAAAAGAAAACGCGCCCCTCAGGAAATGGAAACTTATCTAAGCATTTACAATCTCTTTATAACTTCCACATTGTAAAAGAACTATAAGGGGACCTGTAGCTTCTCAATGGATATCTCCTCAAGCTTTTTGGTAAGCTCCTCACGAGCTATATCCATGAAATGCACCAAAAAGTCACCCTGTGACAATGAACTTTGATCAAAACAGGAAATTGATTCTTGCTTAGGGTAGAGTACAAGTTAATCACAACCATTCTTATTAGAGCTTGCTAATGATGCCACAGAAATCCTGAAATGCTCCAAAAGAAATCCTCGAAAATGAAAAACTAGTGTAATCTTGCGGGAAGGTCCATCCACAGACATATTAAAGTGCATACGTTAATAAACACGACGCAGCCTGAAAATTGATCCAAATGCTTGATTACTGGCAACAATATCGATCAACGAACATCAATTGCTTAGATATTTTGTTCTACAAGACAGATGCCATACAAGAACATCCAGTTGTGTATATTAGAAACAGACTTACCTGATCGAGAAGAAGGTAGTGCTTTATTGAACGCAGCTTGCCTATTAGATCGCACTACAGCAAGAGAAGATGGAAAACGAAAAAAAGAGTTGTAAGCACAGGAGAAATGAGAAGGGAATTCCGTTTTAAGTTCATACAGTAAGCAAAACTATCAGTATATATACTGTATACATCATGAAATACCTTGTTTTTAATAAGTTCCAACAGCTCAGTACTAGCAAAATTGTATGCTACTTTAATACATTCGAGGTATTGGTGACTTGAACCAAGACTTGTCAATTTAGAGCTTTCCGAGGTAGGAACCTTCAAAAACAATTTGATAAGGAAAACAATGGAACGGTAAATCAAGTATAATGCTGACTCACTCAAGTAATCCCAAAAAAACCTGATTGAACATGATATTAATAAGAACCTGAACATTGTGTCCGCATTCTCTCATGACATTCAAGTATTTTCCAGTGGTTAAAATAGTCCCAGCAATATTTGAAAGGAAACTAGGTATCCCTTCCTTGAAGCTGTAACGTTGTCTCCAATACTTGGCATCATGATCAAGAGATAGGCTCTCCTACACAGTAAAAAATTATCAGTATATTAACAAGTTTGATTGGCATGGTGTACTTGAACAAATTTGATATACCTTTTGGAGCAACTTGTTCTCAGCAATGAAAAATTCACCATATGGATCATCAATAACTCCTTCATAGACCCACCTACAACATGCTTCCTTTCAAGTAATTGCTAAATAAAAGTGAAAGCTGAAAATAAAACACCTAAATCAGCAAGAACATTTCTAGGAATATATACCTCTCTAGTATACCAAGGTATGCATTGCTAGCACATTGTGTCATCTTTTCCAGCAATGATCTCACTGCATTGTCACCAGACATGGCCTTGGCCTGGAGGTACAAATGTATGCATTAGAAGAAAACGGGTGATAAGTCAAGAGTTGGAGATACAAGGAAACACACAACTAAAGGCTAACAGAAAATGTGTGGACCATCTAGGAAACTGGAATCATATGGAAAAACTTTCACCTGGCTCTGTAAGAGATTCAGGAGAGCACAACCGGAGAGATTATCTGTCGCTGCTTTCTGCACGACAGTTGATAACGCTTGCATCGAACTCATCATGGGCTGTGGCAGAGACAGAAAATCTTTTCAGAGGCACATAAGAAATGGTTGAACTGTAAAGAAGGGGGAGAGACCAGGGCCGAACCTGACAATAGAACCACAAACCCTGGATGGAAAGTCTTCTGAGCCGAAACTGGTGCTCAAGCTGCGCAACCAAGGCCTGGTAATCCTGCAAACGAAGAAGGGTGGGTGAGGAACAGAAAGCGAAAAAAAAGGGG
>SOPF01027288.1:0-18605 GCA_012979155.1 Hypericum perforatum | reverse complement strand
TCGTTAAGCGAAGAGGTTACCTAATAAAAGACATAGTAGCTTTATAACATCTTTCAGTAATCGTAAAGTTGTCCGAAAGAGAGAAAAAAAAAAAGAAGGCGGAAAAGCCGTGGCTGACCTGAGAAGAACCCTTTTTTCCCCCTCGAAAGATTCGATCTTTAAATGGCAGAGACCGGCGAATGCAAAGAATGAGAGCGGAAAGACGACGACGAGGGTTTAACAGGCCAATCCAGACATGATTCTATGTCTTCGTTGAAGATTGGGCAGGCCCATTATCAAGTAAGCCCGTTTCTGCATGAGCCCAAAGCAGACAAAATGGTGTTTCTTTCGCATCCAAATAATTTTGGGTTAATTACCCTCAGGTCCTTATACTATTGACGATTTTGTAATAGGATCTCTCTGTAATTTGAATAAGATATAAGACCCATGTTTTTTAATGAAATATTGATATTAGGTCCCTGGATGAACCCTAGCTGACATCATCATTTTTTTTGTTTTTTTATATTGAATTGACTAAATGCCCTTAAGTCAAAAAAAAAACTTTCTCCAACCTCAACCCAAACAAAACACCCATATCATCATCTTCATAGATCATTTGAGCAACACCAAACAAAAATCCAGATTTAACCTAAAAACTAAATCAGATTCAACACCAAAATTTTCATTCAACTAGATTCAACCTAATCATTCAATTAACAAAAATAAAGAACATTCAACCCAAAAAAACCCACAAGCTCCAAGAACAGAATCTCGAACACATCCGACCCATCCAACCTTAGATCACCGGCTTCCACATTCCCAGATTCGACCTCCGTCGCGACGGCCGGCATTCCCTCACCACCTCCCTCAAAGTCAAACCCCCGTCGCGATCTACCCCCGGACCTCCTGCTCTTCCACAATTCCACCCCTCCTCTCTCCCACCGCCGCCTACACACACTCTCTCTCTCTTCTCTCATTTTCTCCTGAATTTACATTTCTTGTTTTAATTTCCTCATCTTCTCTGAATTTAGATCCAGGCAAGCCCGTCACGGGAAGAGCATTTCTGTAATTCGAACTCTGCACCTTGGAAACGGGCCCCCCGATCTCGACACTTGGGACTGGAGAAGATGTTAATTGCTTTGTAAACTAATTAGGACACGCATTTCCCTTGTTTGTTTATTTATTTTGGGGGAAATAACGGTTATTGTTAAATTAAGCAAGTGAGGGGGGAAGCGAAATGGATGGTGCGAGTCCTAGCTGGAGGGACTCATACAAGGGGATGTCGTCAGATAACGTGAAAGGCTTAGTTCTGTAATTAATGGTTTGGGTTGATGTTGATCGAAAGAGTGTCTAAAGGTTGAAGAATGACTTTTTTATTTTTTTATTTAAGGGTATTTTAGTCATTTTAGTGATAAAAAAAATTGCTGACATTATCTTCAGTCATTTTAGGGACCCGAGACCAATATTCATTCAAAAAATAGGGGTCTAAAATCTTATTCAAATTACTCAGGGACCCTATTACAAAATTGGCAATAAGATAGGGACCTGAGCGTAATTAACCCAATAATTTTTTATTTAGATTATTTGATATAACTAATCCAAGTTCGAGTCCAATAAAAAGTGACAAAATTCTGCCGACAAACTTTCAACAATGTTACGTCCCTAAGTACTTAAACCTGAGACATGGATAATGCAGACCAACTCACTTGCCAATCTAAAGTGCTTCTTAATCTAATCCAAATCATTTAATTTCGTTAAATCAGTTTCCAGGTCTACTAATTCAGAGCAACGATAAAATTTACTTTTAACAGGTTGTTTCAGGGCTAAACTCGAAAACAACCTGTCTTGGCTGTGACAGGAAATAAATGATCTTTTCAAAAGGAGGAAGGAAGACTGTGTATTGAAAAACAGACAGAGCTCTTTGTTTTGGCCTAAACAACTAACAGCGACAACTGTTAAAAAAGTTTGTCAAGGAAGAACCACGACTCTATCCATCCTCCCCCTCGCACTCTGATCTGGTGCAAATACATTATCTTCTCTCAGGTCAGGATGGATGGATGGATGGATGGATGGATGGATGGATAATGTTTACACTTTCTTGTGGCACAAGAAAATTCTGCTCTGAAGTGCATCGACTATTTCCTCGTCCAGGCGCTCCATGTTTTACCCAGCCAGGCTAACGGGGCAGGCACATCCGGCAGAGAACGAAAATGCACAACTTGCTTCACTAGATCGCCCATGTCTTGTATGCAGTGTACACCAACAGCGATGGAACCGCTAGGCTGTACACCGGAAAACCAATCAACGGGTTCATGTCATACGCCTTCATCATTGCTCTGCAATTCTGCAACAACAAAAACAAGCTTATCGCACCAAGAGTGTCTTTTTTTTTGTACAATAACAACAATGATAGCAAGACAGATTACCTTAAAATGCTTCCAACCAATCGCCACACAAGCTGCCAATAGAACTATCCGGATCCACCTCCCTTGGTGAATAGACTTCAATCTTCTAGCTCCCTGTTTATTACGAATCGAGATTCGCCTGCGGTTCTCAACATAGTCATCTTCTTTCTTGCCTGATATTGACAGCATATGTTCCTTGTAGATACTTCTTTCCGCAGCCAGTGCTGCGGCAACCACAATGGTAGGTAAAATCACAAAGCAGAGGTGGGGAAGGATAACCACCATTACATCGGGAGATCCTACGTATCGATGCTTTCCCTCATCGTCGGGATCTCTGACAACCCATCCCAGGTAAGTCATGTATCCCTTATCATGGCCCTCACTAAAAATTCGGCCAACAAACAATGGAAACAAAACCATGTGAAATAGATATAATATAAAACCAAAATATGGTATTGGGAGCCTGCAAAGGTCTTGCAAAACCCAGGCCATCGCATGCAAGATGCCTCTTTTGGCAGCAAATGACTTGTACGTGTACTGCTTCTTCAAGAGAACGAGAATAACCTTGGGAACAAGCAGAAGGATGAGCAGCGCAGACATTGTGGACCAGAATATTGGGTAATACAAGGCATCCCATTGACAACCCATGACCAGAAACTCCTTCCATGTCCAGCTGATCTTGGCGTTAAGACCATTTATCGAGAATGGTCGCAGTTCTGACAGAGTTGATAAACCCTGTGTATCAATTACTTCAATCTGCAACCAAAATCTATCAGGAGAAGGATCCTCAAAGGCTTTATAATTCCAGGGAGCTGCATAAACATTTCCTCTTGACGCATACTCTGAAAGAATTGTCATAGGTGTCTCTAACACAATATCCAAAATTCCAGGTCTTGAGTCATAAATCCTAGCCACAACAGCTAAAACTGATGAAGATGAAAACACAAGAGCTCTAACTGTTTCAAACGATGAAGGGATCATGTGCTGGCATTCATACATTTGATGGGACGAAGATGTTGACATGAATCGGGAATCTAGAGGAAATGTTGGCAATATAATGGTTTCCTTGGCTCCTTTCTGGAAGTCGATGTCAACGTAAGAGACATGACCTTTGTCAATAGCCAATATCCGCATCGCTCTGCTTTTCCTCCAATCGCCCATCTCCCATTCCCAAAACTCTTCAGCTGATGCAGCTCCAAATGAACAATTCGCCGTTATCCCAGAAGGTATTTGGTGGATGTTAGTCTGGAAAAGTTCCTGAGAGGATCGAGAATTCGGACTCAACATATGATGCCTTTTCAGATTCTTGCCAAACTTAGTGTGGAGATGCCCACATAGATAAGCCGATAGCGAGTGCTTGAGAAAGACATCTTTCAGACTCTTCCCCGAATGCGAGAATGCAGAGAACGAGAGTGTAAAATGCCCCAAGGCAATCTTGGTTACAGGCTTTTCCGACTGAGAATCCCACTGAGACAGTTGGGAAGCTAGCTCACTCAACAGTTCATCGGATGGATGCCCATAAAGATTGGTCGGACCTCGTAGACCAGGAGCCATTGTGCTGTCCACAGCAACAAAAAGATGTTTTCGGTCACCTGTCTGCAGAAAAGAAAAGACAACCACAAATAAGATCATAGAATGGAGCCTTGCCATGTCGGAAACACTAACCCGACTACGAGAATTACAAAGTGGAGAAGAGAGTGACTGACCTCGACTGTAACGCTGTTGACATTGCTTCTCCTCCCCAAACGCCCGTTGATGCTATACTTTGAGAAGAAATCAAGGGAACTACCGAATCCGGGCACGCCAAAGTTGTCGTGGTTTCCTCGAAGATCATAGAAGAGACTCTCCTCCAATCCACTGCTCTGCACCACTTGTTCCAGTATGTTCCGGTACTCGATCCACTCCTCCTCGTTCTGCTTCATCACCAGCATGTCCTTGCTTTTCCCATCTGCAACAAACATACCAACAGATTAGCCTAAACCACACTAGCCACCAAACCTATTCCCGACTGGCAGAAGACGTAAGACTTTTTTTGGGTGCATAACTATTTGGTATCCGGTTCACATGGCCGACTAATCCAAGTTCAAGTCAGATAGAAACTTTGAAATGTGGAAAAGACTGTTGCATTCACAAAGACTCAGAACCTAGACATGGTTAAAGATTGGGACTTTAGACCCAATAAGTGTAGGAGAATCTAAAAGGGCAGAGTGAGGGGTGGAGAAGGGGGGAAGAACAACCAGTGAGATCGCCGGTGATGAAGACGAGGGAGGGGTTGATGAGGCGGAGGGCGGGGCCCACAATGGAAGCAAAGTCAATGGCCCTGTCCGGGTGGTGGACACTGAAATGGAGATCAGACAGCTGAACCACCCACACCACCGACTCCGCCGACACTTCCGCCGCCGCCGCCAGAAACAAGAACCCGAGGAAGCCGGCGACTCTCATATCTTCTCCCACCGTTCAAAAAAGCTGCGATTTTTTTTTTTAATTTTAATTTGGTGGGATCACAGTACAGTGTCAAAGCTCAGAAGCTGCGATTTTTTACTAATCCAGTGCGGGGAGGCGTACCACTTCTGATAAAGATTTGGCCTTTAGATGTTGCCAGCTGTCCCCTGTGTTTCTCTCTCTTGTTTATCGTTTTTCTATTTGGATTTGGAGGACTTTATTACAGGACCAACAACATTCCCCAAAAAAAACAACAAAAGGGTAGAGCAAGAATTGGGAGAAACGCAACAGCCCTGGTCTGGAAGCTGGAAGGTCTCTCCCACATTTCAAGGTCAGATTCTTTTTCTTCAAGTTTGTTTCTTTATCGTTTCCTTTTCTGTTTTCTTAGAAACCCAATTTGACAGTTGCTCCCTTAGCTCGAAAAGTAACCGCTTCGCTTGTCACCCGAGGCCACCAGAGTCCGAGTCTAATTCGTTTGTCTGCGGTGCAGTTAATGGCTGGTCAAGTGGGAGCAAGGTTGGCATACACTGGTTTCTCAATACCGGAGAATCGAGCATCTGAAAGATCGTGTATCGCGCTTGCCACTTGCTCGTTGCAGTGCTGGAATGGCGAGCCTAGTTGCAGTGGCCAGTCATCTAAGATTGGAATAAAGTCTCCACCTTTACCCGCGACTAGGTATTCCCTAAGCTTTGCTTGTAGTAGTTCGAGTGTCTTGAGCTTATGAGGTCTCTCTGGTGAAAGCTCCGGGCGTGAATAGAAGGCAATTAAATTTACTTGCTCAAGCCTGAAGTTTTCTGTTTTAGATTGCAACTTAGAAAACCCAAGTTCAAAGCTTCAACATATGCTGTTTAAGTTGGTGGCATCTGGTTGAGAGCTTTGGTTTTCAGGACTAATTTGCGCTGCCATTTGAATGTTTGTCTTGGGGTAGGTTACAGATAAGAAGAAACGAATGGAGAATAGCCATGGCCTTGAACACTGGTGGTGTACCTAGTAACGATAGACAAGAGAGTGTAAATGGGGATGGTTCTGGTATTGGGAGCACTCGGCTGGGCAGAATAGTGAGCGCCGGGGGGAAGCAGCTGCTGGAGAAGCTGAATTCGGCGAGGAAAAACTTCCCTATGAAGGTATTCCTGCTTCTACTGGGCTTCTACACGGCAAACGCGCTGGCGACAATCCTGGGCCAGACGGGAGACTGGGACGTATTGGTCGCCGGGATAGTCGTTGCTGCGATTGAGGGTATAGGGATGGTCATGTATAAGAAGCCTCCTTCACCTTCTGGTGGGAGGCTGAAATCATTTGTTGAAATGGTGAACTATTGGAAGGCGGGTGTGTGCTTAGGCCTCTTTGTAGATGCTTTCAAATTGGGAAGCTAGAAACTTTGTTCACTGCTACACTACACTAAAATCTTTCGTTCGCTTTCGTTTGGGTGATGATGATAAATGATGTTCGGGTTTGCCTCAAGTGATTCGTCGTATATCGCCTTCTATCTTGCAAGAAGATGAAGATATTAAACGGCTACAAAATGCTTTGGTTGTTCCGTTGCTCTTTACTACTAATGTTCTTCATTTTGAGGTCTAATTAGTAGATTTAGCTGGTAGTCTCTCATTGGTATTCTGGGTAGAATCTGGCATATACTAACCGAACCTTTGGCATGAGCTTGTCGCGCATTTGTCTGGTTCGGAAACTTGCTTGTCTAATAGTTTAGGTGCTTTATAGGTTTTTATACTTTCAATTTTGAGTTTTTCTTATAAAGAGGAGCAGGCAGACCCCTATTTCTTAGCCTTTAACTTGTAATTGAGGTATCTTGCAAAATTAGAACAAACTACCAATATTTATATTGGTATGGTTGGAGACATTGACTAATACTAGTTGACTAATATCATGGACAACTGTGAGATCCATTTCCTTACAATCTTAACAAACGTAATGTCATGGAATCGTACACTCAGTTATTTACAGCAGAATTCCCAGACCAGCGAGTGACACCATCAAGCCACTGATGACCTCATCGAATCTGTAAAGGACTCGAATGTTCTTAATTAGAGGCTCCTGCTTTGGACGCTCTTGTGTGAATATACAAAGAAGCATCTACTACGCGAGATGTGTTTCCATGCTTTTTCGCTTTCTCTTCCACTCCTAACCAGTTCTTGATAAGTTGAAACACAGTCTTGTTGCATAGCAGACCCCGGTGCGTTGCAGCAACTCCCACTCTTTCCGCAGCCACAAACCTGTCTGCCTGCCGCCACAAAACAGGTAATTTCATTACATGGAAGGAGAAGAACATCACCAATCAACCATAAATTGTCGCAAGGTTAAAAGGGCCCCCTCGTGAATAGTGGGGTATCAGTTGTACGTCTGAAGAATTACCTTAGCTGATTCAGCAGGGACTGTTCCATCTCCGTCAACATATGAGTACTGAGGCTGGGACGAAAGACCAAAATTTTAGTGAGAATATCAGTTCATATGGACATAGTAAAGCTGTAGTAACATAGAACTAACAACTTGATGATCGGAAGTTGTTTAAACAAAAATGATGCCCAACTAATGGAATCTCGTGACTCAGCATGAATCAAATTACTCACAATTGTGTGGCATACGTCTGACAAATCTTCAATAGGAGAAGTCTCTGTACCATAACTGCAACAGGAACAACGTTAAAAGTTGGCAGATGAGGGCAACCAAATGTTTTGTCAACGATTCAACAAATCGGACATATTCAAGCTATTTGAATCATCCCGCAAAAAGTTACAAATATAGTTGTAGTCCAATTACGGGTCGGATAACAAGTTTTCAAAAGGAAAGGAAATCATACCAAACATCAAAAGGTGAATCATATGATGTCCCAAAGATATTATAGAAGGATATCCCTTCTGGAAGTTCGGCATCAGTAATAATCTGGCGAGTCACAGCAGCCCATTTCAGGATATTGTAGTTGAAAGGTACAGAAACTGTGTTTCCATTATATTTTAGCTGCACCAAAAGAGAAAAAAAGAATATTCAATGAAAAGAAAGGATAAAGAACAAAGGAACGGTAGGAAATCGCAGATGGTAGGTCAGGTACAACTGAAGTATTCTTCCAGTAGATCAAGCAGAATGCAACTGAAGTACAGGAAGTATACCTCATTATCCTTCAGTGCTTCCTCAAAGAAAGATGTAGTTTCATGTGGACCATAAGACTCGAGCTGTACAGAAGCTTCTCCATTGTTTAATTGCTTTCGCCAAACTTGAACTTGAGGAGGAATTTTCCAGTTATACTCGGGATTTGCCATCATCTCATATATGGACGGGCATTCGACCAACTAGATGAAGAAAATAGTTAAGCAATGAAATGCAAACTGAAATTCAATACATAATGCAGCCAGAGAAAAAAGACGATTACCAGTTGGTGCATTGTCCACCGCGATACAAAAAAGAAGCTCTCGAAGCCTTCAACAAACTGCAAACCGGTTAAGAGAGAATCATTGATGGATCCTGGAGCACCTATCACGCATGCATACACAGTTGAATTAAGTAGATCAAGTGAACAACAAGAGAGAGGCGTAATTTGATGTCACACAAAATGGTCGCAACGATCCAATTGTTAAGTTAATCATGGAAGACCTGCTTCAACTTTCAGAATTTGACAATGAGATGGCAGCTCTGAAGGGAGCTAAACCCAAAAGTTTAGTAACTAGAAAAGAGAGTAAGTTGGTAAGGTCATGCTGCGGCCAATATTACTCGCATACATGACTCATAGCATAACAGCAACGAATCTCGCGAAACTGAGGCTATTTCACTTATTGTGTGTGATTATCAATACCTTGGAAAGGGCATGCGATGCAAATCCACTTGTTCACATACTTGGAAAACACCTAATCAATGGCAGAAGAAAAAACCATAGGTCAAGATTCCTGAGATTGCAGGTATTCACGGCGCAAGTTTCGGATAAAATCAGCTGACGTAAGCGCACATCTTTGTGGAGCGACATGAAACACGACACCAACAGCCCTCCCATCGAATGAGAGATGATATTAACTTTCCTCTGCCCTGCAGCGGCATACGCTGTTTCCAACTTTGCCTTGAGTCCTTCCATCGATTTATCTATTCTGTTGAGACGACGACACTCGCACGTCTCAGAACGAATCCTAAAAGACGAACAATGACACAACGGGGAGCGAGGACGAGAGACGGGTAGTCAGGGTACCTGTTGCTTTGGCGGAAGTCATAACCAAAACCAAACAAGGTGGTTCCTTTCCGGTACCCGCATTTCAAGAGCATCTCAATCATGTCATGGAAATGGTACACCTCCGCCAAGTGCAGGACCTTAACGAACTGGCACGAGGTCAACGACTAGTCAAACAACGGAAAAGGGTAATAAAGAAGGGATCTTTACCAAAGAAGGGTCGAGGATGTCGATAGCGTATAAGCCATGATCGTCGTCGGGAACCACAATCTCTGTATCCTCGTCCAGTTCCTCGGTGTACCCTACAATAAAACCAAACCAAACCAAGTGCTTCTTCATCAGCTTAAACTAAGATAACAAGTCGGTCCACTGAGTATCCGAATACGAGGAATGCGGGGAGGTGACCACAGACCAGTGGAGGGGTTGTATAGGGACCAGAGGCGCTTCTTGAACTCCAAGTCGGCGAGGAGGAAGCGGACCCACACCCGGCTCTCGAACCCGAACTTCTTCTTGCTCTTTGAGTGGAGAATGGAACCTCCCATCCCGGAGACCAGCAAAACCGGCTCCCTCTCGTCGTCTTCATCGTCATCCGCCTCCCTCCGCCACAAACACCGTCTCCACCACATCCTCCTCCTCCTCCGCCGGCGACAGGTGGGTGGCTCAGTCAGTCTCCGTTATCTCTTTAGAGTGCAATAAATACCGAGCTCTGTCTGTGTGTTCACTCTTTAGGACAGGAAAAGTAGGAGCTTTTACCGCCACGCCGCGTTTTTCATCCTTGTCGGTCGTTCTCTCTCTCTCTCTCTCGCTCTCTCTCTCTCTCTCTACCTGCTCTTCGTCCCTTCGCTTTGCTGACTTGCAAGTCCAACTCCAACTGTTTTTTTAACCACCAACCATGTTTGATGTACGAAAGCGACAGGCAGGTGTCTTTACTAATTATCAATGTAATATAATTTAAGTTTTTTCGGGATGTAATAGTGTTAAATATTTGTTAATAATTTATTATCATTTAAAGATAGTAGTTGATTCCAACTGTGATTAACCAAGCTTAATGAAATAGACATCACATAATTTAAATTATAAAATAATAATTTAAATCATAAAATGTAGGAATTATTGATTAATCTCATCCAATAAATATTGGCAGTTAGTATGTGTTGTAACTCCATCAATTTTTGTAACCTGTAGTTGAAAGTCTTGTGGTAATCGTTTTACTAATAATAATTATAGGATATAGTTGAAAGTCTTATGCTTTAGTAAGAAGTCAATCCATGTATTAGAATTAGTTGTTAACACGTCCACGTAACTCTCTTCCATCTGTTTGTTTTTTTATGTTGAAATTTGTTTTGTTTTTTATTTTGTAGCGACAACAGGACAAATTATGTGTATCAGCTTTATGTGCGTGTGTCACGTAATCATATCAACTGTGTAAATATATTTACATGCATATCATGACACCCAAAAGTTACAGATTTGAATAGTTTTAATTTAATGATGTTACTAAACAATAATATTTAGTTTATGTATTTAACAATTTACAAATTAATAGATATGATTTTTTGAAGTTATGAAACATTGATTAATCAGCACATAAATAAAATTGGATAGTTCAAATTTAAACTACATTCATAAACACTCTGTGATGGTGGGGAAAAGATAATTCATTGTAGGACTAGGACCACATAATCAACGTCAATCCTGGTTTGGTAAAGGGAAGGGCAAAGAATATGCCTCGGTATTGTCCTTCCTCCCGGTTTGATCACTAATACATTATAAATTTATAATAACAAAAACTCGATTTTTATCAAAATTCATGATAAGTTGAAGTTTAATATAATATATACAAAAATAAAAGTGCGTAAATTTATTTTATACCATAGTGAAATTTTGCCATTTTATAGGACAATATCAAAAAAGGTGTTCAAAAATTAATTTTTCTTTTGAAAAATTGATTTCCTTTTTAAATTTTAAATAGAAAACTAATAACAGAAAATTAATTTTCGAAAAATAAAAATATCATAATTTTTTTGTACATCGTTAAATTTCCTTTCAAAAATATATTATTATAAAAAAATCCAAATTTCTATAAAAAAAATATGGTTTATTTGAAGATTCAATAATTAAAATACACAAAAATGACATTTCATAAAACTATTTGGTACCAAAAAAAGTTTTGCTATTTTATAGGACAAGGACAAAAAAAAAATTTTAAAAAAAAATTTGAGTGAGAATGGAATTTGAACTTTGGGTCAAGTTGCAAGAGGAATAAGAACTTGACCAGCAGACAAAACGTATATTTTTTTACTTTAAAGGCATGGAAGCTTATGAATAACCAAAATTCTGATCCAACTAAGAAACACAGAAATTTCTTGTTTCTCGAAAACGGTAAGAACTCCGTTTCTTGGTAAAATGATATTTTTTCTGGTTTTGCCATATGTACACCCAATCTGCAAAACATTTTTTTATACCTTTTACCAAAAAAAAAAACATAAACAGTAAAAACGTTTAAAAAAAAAATCTCCAAATTCCAAAGTAAAGGCACTACTGCAAGGCAAAGGCGGGAAACACCTTCGCCACCAAGTTAGTTCCTTCCTTGCAACTTTAGAGGCGAGGCAAGGCAAGGGAATCAAATCATCATTTTCTTTATAAGCTCCCCTCATTCTCTGGCTCTCTTTCGCAGATTATTGCATAAGCATCATCCATCCGACAAAGACAGAGAGAGGAAAAGACCGATTCTTTCTAAAGACTGTTGCTTCTCTTATCATCCATCGTCAGGTTGGGTTTCTATGTGTTTCTGGGGCGTGTTCTTTCTTTCTCTTTAACTACCCTTTGTCGTAATTTCAGTTCGTTTGCTGTAAAGTTTCAAATTTTGTTCGTTCCAGGAACTGGGTTTTCTCCCCCAGGTGGTTTAACTATACAAGGAAGTGGCTTTATTCAAGGAAGGAAGAGTTATGGAACAAAACAATGGAGAAGCCCAACTGGAGACTCTCCCGTTTGCTAGAAAGTAATAAAGTTTCTATTTTTAGCTTGACCTGTTTGTTATCCATGCACATGGCCTTGTTTTCAATCCTAGTTTGTCTGTGTGTCGTTTATTTTCGGATCACAGTTACCAACTCGAAGCACTCGAGATGGCGGTGAAGCAGAACACAATAGTGTACTTGGAGACTGGCTCTGGCAAGACTCTAATTGCCATCATGCTCTTGCGCAATTACGCTCATTTTCTTCGGAAGCCTTCTCCTTTCATTGCTGTTTTCTTGGTCCCCAAGGTTGTTCTTGTCGAGCAAGTATGTTTCTCGTCTTCCGTACAATGCACATTCTTCTATTTCATCGCTCTTTTTAATTGTTTGGTTCATGCAAAAAGGAGGCTCGAGTAATGACTTATTGCGTTATTTTCCTGTCATTGATGTTGGTTTTCAACACTCACCAGCAAGCTAAAGCTGTGAGAGCACACACTGACTTCAGTGTGGGTACGTACTGGGGAGCAATGGGAGTCGACCACTGGTGTGCTGCCACTTGGAGGCAGGAGATGGAAAAGCACGAGGTAGGATTTTGTTTATCTATTTATTCCCGAGTCAACATATTGCGTACCATCTTTCTTTTTGATTAATTTGTTTGCTGGTGTTATAATGTTACCTGCAAGTGGTGGAGTTGAAAAAGTGTCAATGTATGTGTTAACTCAGGTGCTTGTGATGACACCGCAAATTCTGCTGAATGGCTTGAGGCACAGCCTTTTCAAATTGGAAATGCTAAAGGTTTTGATTATGGATGAATGCCATCACGCCTGTGGCAAGCATCCTAATGATTACAAGGATCCTTACGCCCTCATTATGAAAGTAGGCTATCTTTTTGCTATTCTCTTTGGTTTTGATCAATATATTGAATACATGATTTGCTTTCCTCTGTTTTCTTTTAATCTTCTTACACTATCGGATATTCATATTCAGGAGTTTTATCATCGGCATCTAAGTTCCGGTAGCAGTAACCTTCCTCGGATATTTGGAATGACAGCATCTCCTATAAAGACACAGGGTAACTCCTATCCAACTTTTCTTTATTTCATTTACTGGAAATCGATGTCTTATATCAGTTTATTTTGATCTCCTTGTATCTTATGATTTAGGTTGCAAGTCTGAGCTGGCTTATTGGTCTAAAATTCGAGAGCTCGAGGATATAATGAAGTCTAAGGTAGATTGTTGTTTCTATAAATGCATTCAAACATTGTCATCCCCATCACGTAGACACATGTTCTAGGTTGAACACTGAACCCTGCCTTATTCTAGTCTTATGTGGTTCTTATTCTTCACGAGTCACGGAAGCTTGTAGTTGGAGAATTTATCAAAGGTCAACTGTTTCTGTGTTGCAATTTTAACAACTTTATGACATTGCAATTGAACTGTCTAGGACTGAACCTTCTATTGCATTTTGGTTCTTGTCTCTACATGAATAACAAGGTTCTCTTTCCTTTATGACTTTTGACCAAGTGCTGATGTTTTTCTGCTATCTTGTTGAAGGTGTATACATGTTCCAGTGAGTCAGTACTTGCTGAATTCATACCATTTTCAAAGCCAAAATTCAAAATGTTCCAAGACGTGCCAATACCGGACCATATCCATACTCTTTTAGAAGATGGATTAATCAAATTGAGGGAAAAGGTTTGCATTATCTGTTCACTTTTAAGAATGCAATCATGCCAGCTGGACAAGCGTGGATACTTTTGTTGAGGTATTAACACAAACGTGTGCATTCCAGTATGAATGCTCCATTCGTCAGTTGGACCTTTCAGATTCTGTGTCACAATCAGCTCATAAGAAGCTGTCAAATATATTTTCTACGTTGATGTTTTGTCTAGATGAACTTGGTGCATGGCTTGCTTTTAAGGTACTGGATAAGGCTCAAATTTAATACATTTTTTTAAGAATTTTATTTTGCAACCGTTAAAGATATTCGTAAGATTGATAACTGGTTGCTTATGTGCTGCAGGCTGCAGTGTTCTTGTCTTCCTCCGAGAGTGATTTCTATTTGGGAAGCCAGAAGTTCTTTAGGGAGGATAAAATTCTCCCGAGTTTCAGCTCTGATGCATCCCATGTGTTTTCTAAGTGCATTAAAGATGGTACTGATTACATTTCTAATGATAACTCCTCATTTAAAAGGTCTTCCAATGGGAGGGATTCTCAACTTACATGTTCAGTTTTGTGTACACTTCCTCTTTTCTGTAGATCATGGATGGACCATCGGGAATGATGTGAAGTCAGATGTCTGTGGTGGCCTTATCACTGAAAAAGTTGTTTCCCTTATTGACATCCTTCTTGAATACAGGTTGGCCTATATTCCGTATTTTAGTTGAACCTGTTTCTCTCTACTTTGATCCTGCTAAGCTATTAGAAACAAACTTATGTTTCTATTTATTCAGAATGTGCTCTTTAACATGCATTCTTGCGAGGTACTGATAATATTTCAGCATGTATTTTTGTTGTTGACTTGGCTGATGCCTTTGCTGATGTTTGTGTCTCCTTATTTGTTTTAGATGTTTCTGTCCTGTTCTTAATCTTGTTGCTCCTATTGAAACGCAGGCACATGAACAGCATACGATGCATTGTATTTGTCGAGAGGGTTATAACTGCTATTGCCCTTAAATTCCTTCTGAGTGATTGCCTTGGAAATCGTATGAACTGGAAAACCGAGTACATAGCAGGAAACAATTCCGCTGTCCAAAATCAGTCACGGAAAGTACAAAATAATCTTGTTGAAGAATTCAAGAAAGGCATGGTAAGAGAATTGCATTTAGATGGTTTATATTTCTCATTCGACTTAGTGGATGTGTTGGAATAACACATGTTTTCAGGTCAATATCATTGTAGCAACCTCAATTCTCGAGGAAGGGTTGGATGTCCAAAGCTGCAACTTGGTCATCAGGTTTGATCCTTGCACCACTGTCAGCAGCTTCATTCAGTCTCGCGGTCGTGCGAGGATGCAGAACTCAGATTATGTGCTAATGGTGAAGAGGTACCGCTCTGATGGTGGTGGCTCATTTGTTAACCAGTCTGACCTTGCGTTTATCAGATTTTCATCTTGCTTCTTTACTCAAAATGTTATCAAATGCCTTGTAGTAGTCATAGACGAGCTATAGAACTATTCTTTATGACAACTGCTGTTTCTGAATACTCAACAGCGGGGATCTGTGTACAAGAACGAGATTAGAGAACTATCTTTCAAGTGGAGAGATAATGAGAAGAGAATCTCGTATACATGCGGGGGATCCATGTTCTTTACTTTTGAATGACTTAGATCATGACGAGTACTATGAAGTGGAGAGTACAGGAGCAATGGCAACTATAAATTCTAGTATTGCTTTGATTTACTTCTACTGCTCACGCCTACCTTCAGACAGGTTTGTCACACGCTCTCTTGTGGAAGTAGGCTTTTCTTTTATAATTTATTGACCAACGTGAAGTAAAATAGCTCATTTCCTGAAGTTGTCCGCTGACCTTTTATGCAGTTACTTCAAACCTTCTCCGAGGTCTCTTATAGATGAGGGGACAGAGACATGTACCCTTTATCTTCCAAAGAGTTGTCCTGTACTCATGGTTAAGGTGCAAGGAAACCTTAAAACTATCAGGCAAAAGGCTTGCCTGGAAGCATGCAAGCAGCTTCATGCGTGTGGTGCTTTGACAGATCATCTTATTCCGGACATTGTTATTGAAGAAGACATTGAAGTAGAAGCTGGTAAATTCTTTTTCTGCTATTTACTCGTCATTTCTGTTGAACCCCACTAACAGAGAAAATTCTGGGGATGTAATTCTAAGTGGTCATGGCACTTGTCGTGTAATTCTCAGGTAATGATTTATATGAAGCTGACAAACCTATATATTTCCCTCCTGAACTTGCATCTGAAGAACATTTGAAGAAGACGACAAATTACTTCTGTTACATAATTGGGTTAACCCAGCATTTTGATTATGATTTCCCTGTTTCTGATGTTGTGCTGGCCTTGAGGAGTGAACTTGACCCTGATATCTCAAGTTTCACTTTCGATTTGGAAGCTGATAGAGGATCCCTGAGCGTACAGTTGAAGTATGTAGGAGTCGTGCCGCTATCGTCGGAAGAGGTTTGGCTAGTTTGTTGTCCTAACTCAGAAGTTGTTGACGTGTGTTCATTTGTTTCTCCTCTAATTGCCTTTTTTCTATGCCTATCAGGTCAATTTGTGTAGGAGGTTTCAGATCACGCTTTTCAGGATTCTGTTGGATCATGGAGTGGAGAAACTGGACGAAGCTCTTACTAGTACTCTGTCCGAGAATAGAATTCTAGTTGATTACCTTCTACTTCCGTCCGTGCACAAGTCATTTGATTGGAAAACTATTTCCTCTTTGTTATTCTCAAGAGGGAATGCCTGGAAGGACCATAAAAACTGTCCTTTGACACATCCTCAACCTGTGCACACCAAAAATGGTCTTGTCTGCAAATGCATGCTAGAGAATTCTATTATTTGTACCCCGCATAACGGAAGGGTATACTGCATAACTGGTACTTTTCATGATTTGAATGGGAAGTCTCTGATGAAGCTGAGAAGTGGGGGTTCAAAATCTTACGCCGATTACTACAAAAAGCGGTTTGTCCATCACAAATCAGAATATTTTTATGAATTAGGCCTTGTTCGTGGCTTGTAATTGACTGAAAGCATACTCCTCTTCGCAGGTATGGAATAGTTCTGGCCCATGATTCTGAATCTCTTATCTGTGGGAGACATATGTTTTCCCTCCCTAATCTCCTCCATAATCAAAGATGCAAAGGGCAAGATAGAGGTGTTGTCTCTGATCTCTTACGCTCTTACCTGCAATTAAAGATAATAAGATGACTATAGTATATATATATGTATATGTATATATATATATATGTATATGTATATATATGTATGTGTATATGTATATATGTATGTGTATTAAGATAATAAAATAATAAGATGGTACGCTGGTACGCCTTGCATAATAGAATCTCCCACTTGTGTTGCAGAGCGAAAGCTTGAAACAAGAGACGGGTATGTGGAGTTGCCTCCGGAACTTTGTTCCATATTAATGTCTCCTATAGCAGTTACTACTGTTTACTCGTTTACATTGCTTCCATCTATTATGCATCGAATTGAGTCCCTGATGACTGCTTCCAATTTCAAGAAGATGCATTGGGACCATTCAATGCAAGGTTTTGCTATTCCACCCATTAAGGTACTTATGCCAGCCTCAGCTTCTAGGATATAGAGACATCCTCAAATTACTAAGATTTTTGTAATCACTTGATGGTTTTCCTTGCAAAACTTTGGTCTGCTGTCAAAGAAGTCTGCTATCAGAATGTTAATCAATCCCGTGTGGTACTATTTTATCTCGTCTGGCACTAAAGCAATTTTGTTTGGTAGGTTTTGGAAGCGACTACCACGAAGAAATGCCAGGAGCATTTCCATTTGGAATCTCTAGAAACATTGGGAGATTCTTTTCTCAAGTATGCTGTTGGTCAGCGACTGTTCCAAAGCCATCAAACACATCATGAAGGTCTCCTTAGTGTCAAGAAAGACAAAATTGTCTGTAATGATAATCTTTGCAAGCTCGGATGCAAATGCAAACTTCCAGTAAGTGCTTCTCCCTTGTGATTAAGATTTTATATTTGTTGAATTTTTAAAGAAAGAGAGACAACAATAGCATAAGCGTAATAATAGAGAGGACACACTATATACGTGGTTCGGTCTTCAATTGACCTACTCCACGGGGGTATAGATGATCTCATTATGAAAGTGGATTACAATGGGTATATAGGCTACGGAGAGGTCACGGCCTCATGCCTTCGGCCTAGTTGCTCCTACACCATTGTATTTGCTCTCTCCCACCCTAGAACTTCTACTCAATGCTCCTATTTATAGAAGACTTAATCTAGAGTTCTACCTTAACTAGAATTCCTAATACTAGAAGAAGACTTATCTTTTGCTACTTCCTAACTAGAATTCTATTAGGATTTGAGACAAACTCCAACAATATTACACTATTGCTTATCCGAGATTTATCCTTTCTATTTGTTTATTTTTCACGACTCTTGAACTACAGGGATTTATCCGAGACGAGCCTTTCAATCCAAGAAGTTGGCTTATACCTGGTGATAATTCTGGAAGTTCAAAGCTGGATGTGGAGTTCCTCTCCGAAAATAGAAAAATATTTGTGAGAGGAAGCAGGACGCTGACGAAAAAAAGAATAGCTGATGTGGTCGAGGCATTGATCGGTGCTTACCTTACCACGGGTGGGGAGACAGCAGCTCTTCTGTTTATGGACTGGCTTGGCATAAAAATGGATCTTATCCATGTGCCTTACAGGAGGGACTTTGAGGTGCAGTCCGAACTATTTTTGAACGTCAGTAGCTTACAGTTGTTATTGAACTACTCGTTCAAAGACCCATCGCTCTTAGTTGAAGCCTTAACCCACGGCTCATACATGGTTCCCGAGATACCAAGATGTTACCAGGTAGTTGTAATTCTCAATCTATTCTTTCTCTCAGTGATGTCAAAGCACTGTCTTTAAATTATCTCAAGTTCTGTTACGTAACACAGAGACTGGAATTCCTGGGAGATGCGGTGTTGGATTACCTGA
>SOPF01027287.1:21452-36965 GCA_012979155.1 Hypericum perforatum | reverse complement strand
TGAAGTCTGCATTAGAGGAGCTCCGTAAGAACGTAGCAAAACAAGCTGCAAGCCAAGTTCTGTTGGATTTGATGAACGGTACCTCACCATTTTCTGGTTGAACTTCGGAGTTTAAGATACTGATGTTGGTGTCTTTTTATGTGAAGAGATATAATTGGTTAACAAGTCTACAAGTCTTTTCATTTTGAAGAGACATAATTAATTAACAATTAAATTAAACAAAATAGAAAGGAAAAAGAAAATGAATGGATGTGTCTTATATCGTTCTTTGAGATTTTAAACATATCCATTCAACACCTATATATAAGAGACCTTCCTTGTCATTTTCTTCATCCGAGCAACTTGCATCATCCTAGCATAGTTGTCTCATTTTCCTCCCTTCTTTAGAAAGAGTCCGAAAGTTCCGGGTATATAAAGGTTCGCCCGAAAGTTTCGAGAGTCGTGTGCAACGATCTTGGAAATGCCCGAAACAGTCGTTGTATATTGGGGACGATTGCCGTAGCCTGTAGTACATTGAAATATATGGGGCAATCTCGTCTTACGGAGAAAGTGTCCAACACTTGCCTCGACTATAGTCCGATCCTAATCATGTACACACCATCTGATGACCCTATTATCGTAAGATGAGATTCGTGTACTTGGAGATGGCATCGACTAGCACCGTCCGAGCACGAGCACGAGCACGAGCACGGGATAGTGCGAAGCATTGTCTAAGGTACGAGCACAGGGCCGGGCATAGGCTCAAGGCCGGAAGCGGGTGCTTGGGTACACTAAGCACTTCGCACGCTTGCCACATCGCAAGGAGCTCTGAGGAGCCTTAAATGTTTGAGAAAATTAGGCTAAAGTCCCTGTACTTTGGGGATTCAACCGTTTTAGCCCCTATTGTTTAAAAACTACTTTTTCGATCCCTACTATGCATAATAACCGAACTTTTTAGTCCCTCAAAATCAACATAAATTTTTTAGTTCCCATTATACCCTTCTTTTAAAAATTAACCCAAATCTAAATAAACCAAACCAAATAAATCAACCCAAACCAATTAAAACCAAACTTAAATAAAATATCCTAACCAAATAAATCAACCCCAAACCAATTAAAACCAAATAAATCCCCTCGCGGATGCTGGCGCCAGATTCGTCTCTCCGGTACAGGTTGAGAAGCCGTACTTCCTCCATCGCTCTGAGCTCCTCATCTTCATCATCCCTACCAACACACGAAGAGAGCCAATGGACAGAAGGGGTTTCAAGGAAGAAAGTGGAAATTATAGAAAGATGTAGGGGAGGGGAGGAGGAGCAGCTTGACCCAACGCTCGGTTAGATGAGCATCCAGGAGATGGGGCTGCAGAGCCATAGGTAGCCAGCCCAGGTGTGAGCCACCCGAGGAGCTGTACATAAGGAGTAAGAAGGGATAACTAGGTCTGGGGGATGACCACATCGAGCATCCAATGCTAAGAGTGCACCAAAGCATCTGAATCGACGAGGAAGAGCTTCGTGTAGGATTCGAAGAGGAAGAGCTTGAGGTCAGGGAGGTTGAACTCGGAGGAGGAGCCAGAGGCTGATGATCCACGGTGGCATCAGTTGAGGAAGAAGATGGTTTTGGGTTTGGATTTGGTTTTGGTTTTGGGTTTGGTTTTGGGTATGATTTGGTTTATTTGGTTTGGTTTATTAAGATTTGGGTTAATTTTTAAAAGAAGGGTATAACGGGAATTAAAAAATTTATGTTGATTTTTAGGGACTAATAAGTTCTATTATTATGCATAGTAGGGATCGAAAAAGTAATTTTAAACAGTAGGGGCTAAAACAATTGAATCCCCAAAGTACAGGGGCTTTAGCCTAATTTTCCCTAAATGTTTTGGAAAATTCCAGAGTAATCCAGATTCTAGACAGCGATGGGACGTGAGGCTGAGAGGAGGATAAAGTCCATGTCTATGATGAGACATGAGGCTGGTGGATAAGGCCAACTAGCGAAGGGACACGGCGAGGACTGGATAAGGTAGTCAGACAACCATTCAAAGGGACACGAAGACTGAATACCTATCCAGAAGCCTCTGAAAAGACACGACTGCTCACAGACAGCCTACTGGCCATAGGATGTTTCTGTTCAGAGTGTGCTCGTGGTCTTTTTGAATGGCAGTCTCCAACCCTATAAATAGAGGGGTCCTCCTTATTTGTAATTTATTCGAGCGACAAGCATTCGGTAGCACCATTACATTGACTATAGTACCGGGAACTGTCTATGCCAAAGGGCCAGTAAAGTTCAATGACACCAAGTTCAAGAGGTGGTAGCAAAAGATGATGTTTATCTGACCATGCTCAACCTAGTTCGGTTCCTAAAAGAGGACGCACTAAAAATCGCAGAGAATGAGATGGATCAACAGAAGATCAACGCTCTTGATGCGTGGAGTCACAGTGACTTCTTGTGCCATAACTACGTCCTAAATGGACTAGACAATACGCTCTATAATGTCTATGCGGTACATAAGACCGCTAAGGAGCTGTGGAGTTCACTTGAGAAC
The DNA here is from genome assembly GCA_012979155.1 of Hypericum perforatum. NCBI lineage: Eukaryota > Viridiplantae > Streptophyta > Magnoliopsida > Malpighiales > Hypericaceae > Hypericum > Hypericum perforatum. Next base: position 34,450 of record SOPF01027287.1, on the reverse strand, counting down.
AAGTACAAAACGGAGGATGCCAGGACGAAGAAATTCATCGTCGGGCGATTCCTTAACTTCAAGATGGTGGACTCCGAGAAGGTCATCGACCAAGCGTAGGAGTTGCAGCTGATCCTTCATGAAATCCACGCTAAAGGAATATAACTTAGCGAGTCCTTCCAAGTGGCTACGATGATCGAGAAGCTCCCCCCGCTCTAGAAAGACTTCAAAAGCTACCTCAAGCATAAAAGGAAGGACATGAGCCTAGAAGACCTGATTGTGAGGCTTCAGATCGAGGAAGATAGCTGAAAGTCTGAAGTCAAGCAAGGCAAAGCTACCTCTGAGATCACCGTGAACCTTGCCGAAAAGAAAGATGTCAAGAAGAGGAAGAAATCTGGGGATAAGCAGGAGAAGCAAAAGCCCAAGAATAAGAATATCAAGGGTGATTACTACAATTGTGGAAAACTCGGTCATATGGCCAAGGACTGTCGCTAGCCAAAGAAGGACAACAAACGAATGGCCAACCTAGCTGAAGACCTGTCTGAGATAGGATCTAGCAGCCATGGTGTTTGAGGCTGACTTGGTGGACTATCCGAGAGAGGAGACACAGGAACTACCTAGAACTTCATCTCAGACAAGGGAATCTTTTCCGCAATGTCCAAAATCATCAAACTAGGTGAGATGATCCTGAAGCTAATCTAGAACTTAGTTCCTGACTCACTGTTAAAAGTCGGGTTTTAAAGCTTATATTTGATAAGTTTGTACTGACCAAAATGGGTCAAATTTTGTATACAAGGGTTACCTAAAAAAAGGGGCTCTTGAAGATGAACGTAATAACTATACACCATACCTTTGATGGGTGGAATAAAGTTAAAACTTCTTCTTCTTTGGATCGAGTGTTCTAATATATGGCATGATAAGTTAGGACACGTAAATTTAAGCTCGCTAAAAAAGTTAGTAAGTTTAAATTTACTACTGAATCTAGAGTTCAACCCTTCTGAAAAAAGTGAGGTATGTGTGAAGACTAAAATGGCCAAAGCACTTTTCCATTTAGTGGAAAGAAGTACCACGCCTTTGAGTTAATTCATACGGATATGAAGTACGTGCAAACTAAAGGCGGAAAGATATGCTTTATCATGTTTATCGAAGATTGTACGAGATACAGTTATGTATATCTCTTAAAGGTAAAAGCGAAGCTCCTGAGGCCTTTATGAGGTATAAGAATGAAGTTGAAAATCAACTCAGCATGAAAAATCAAAACAATCTGAAGTGATTGAGGAGGAGAATATGTAGCTCTGTTTTAAGAACTCGGTTGAGAGCATGATATTATTCATCAGACAACTACTCCATTTGTAGCTTCATTTGAAGAACTCTGTCGAGCACACGGTATCATTCGTCAGACGACTGCTCCATACTTGCCTCATTCGAATAGTATGGCTGAATGCCAAAATCAAACTCTTAAAGAGATGATTAGCTCAGGCTTATCCCAGAAATATGGGGGGAAGCTGAGCTCTCAGCTCATTCTAAGCAAGTTGCCATACAAGAAAAAGGGTCAAAACCCCATACGAGCTATAGAAAGGAATATTCCTACGAGTACCTTATAGTGTGGGGGTGGCTAGTAAATATCCAAGTACCTAAGCCTAAGTAGAATTAAGGAATGCAACCTCAAGGATTTGCAACTCTTGGTCAAGAGCATAAAGTATGCCAGCTAGTTAAGTCACTATACAGGCTAAAATAAGTGTCAAAAAGTGACACAAAAAATTTGACAAAATGATGCTGTCAAATAGCTCTAAGATCGATAAGTGCGATAAATGTGATTACATTAAAGGCACACCAAAAGCTTACATAATTATATGTCTCTATGTGGATGACTTACTAATTATAGGAAGCGGTAAAGAAATTATTGTGAAAACTAAGAATATATTAAAGGTCCGCTTTGACATGAAAGATATGGGTCTAGTAGATGTCATACTATGGATAAAGCTTACTAAGAAAGCTGATGAAAGAACCTTGATACAATTCTACTATATGGAAAGCATGCTCAAGAAATTCGAAGCTTATGACAAACTGGCCCAGTATCGCAACTGAGGTATACGCAAAGTATTGGGAGTCTAATGTATTTAACAAACTGCAATCGTCCTGATATTACGTACTCAGTTAGTAACCTTAGTAGATTCACAAGTAATCCAGGAAAGGGTCACTAGCTAGCTCTGGAAAGGATTTTATGATATTTAAAGCATACCATAAACCAAGGCATACACTATGCTAAATATCTAGCTATATTAAAAGAATATAGTGACAAAAGCTGGATATCAGACACCAATGACTCTAAACCTATGAGTGAATACATAATTACTATATGAAGAGGAACTGTGTCTTGGAAGTCCTCTATAGTAAACGTACATAGCTCGATCCACGATGGAGTCAGAGTTTATAGCACTACACGAGGCTAGGGAAGAAGCTGATGACTCAGAAACTTTTTTGAGGATATTCTATATTGCGGAAAAGCTAGTGCCTCCCATATTAATACATTGTCTATAATAGGGAGAGCACAAAGTACAATGTACAATAGTAAGTCTTGACATATTTGTCGGAGACATAATACTATTAAATAATTGATCTCTAGTAAAGTCCCGGGAAAATTGAGCTAATCCTTTTACGAAAGAAATCATTTGAGATCAAATGTACAATACAGTAAAGGGAATGGGATTAAAGTCCACACACTAAAGGATGTCCATAGCGGTAACTCAACCATGATGAGTGGAGATCCCACGAACTTGGTTCAATGAGACAACTAAGTTATGGAGGGTTTAGTTAATCACCTGGAACCTATCTCATTCTCAGAAGCTGCCCAGGTGTTAACCTGCAGAGGTGTGACAAGGTTAAGTATTATGCTTTTAATGATTTCTATACCTTGTTAAAGGTGAAGTATGGTAGGATACTTCTGATAGGAGATCACCTATGTAAGTGTGAAGTGAGGCCGTTTCAAATGGGAAAACACTTATGAATCCAAGATACGGTCCATGGCCAAAACGGACACAACGTGAGAATCTAAATATACTAGGGTTATTATTGTGTAAATGTTATTGTCTTGATTTACGCAAAAAATTGATAGTTCAAGACATCGTGTTCACCGAGCAGCGAGTAAATCTGATAACATCTTACTAGAGAAAGTTCAAAGCCACAAGCTACCTATCTCGATGCAATAATAACACGTCGAAACTTTCGATTAGAGTCAGCATGCATTGGTAGACTAAGTTGTTAACCATGTGGGGGATTGTTGGTGTCTTTTCATGTGAAGAGACATAATTAATTAACAATTAAATTAAACAAAATAGAAAGGAAAAAGAAAATGAATGGATGTGTCTTTTGATATAAGGTGTTCTTTGAGATATTAAACATGTCCATTCAACACCTATATATAGGAGACCTTCCTTGTCATTTTCTTCATCCGAGCAACTTGCATCATCCTAGCATAGTTGTCTTCTTTTCCTCCCTTCTTTAGAAAGAGTCTGAAAGTTCCGGGTATATAAGGGTTCGCCCGATAGTTTCGAGAGTCGTGTGCAACGATCTTGGAAATGCCCGAAATAGTTGTTGTATCTTGGGGACGATTGCCGTAGCCCGTAGTGCACTGAAATATACGGGGCAATCTCGTCTTACGGAGAAAGTGTCAAACACTTGCCTCGACTATAGTCCAATCCTAATCAAGTACACCATCCGATGAACCAATAACTGAGTCGCTAGTTGCCAAGATAGTACCTCGCTGATGTATTTTGAAGCTTCTATTGGATGCAATTTCATGTGAAAAAAAAAACAATTATTGGTTATCCTTTTACAGTTCAATTGTAGATCGCTCTCCCACTGCAGAGGATGCATTTCTGAGGTTAACCATTGTGTTACTTCGATTAACATTCTATGCACAAACACGACAACTGGATTTCTTACGAGAAGTCATTGATGAGAAAAATTTATGTTGTTAGAAACATCCAATTTTATCCTATCTATTTCCTGCATCAAACATAGACTTGGAAAAAATTGTTCTCCGGTCTTGCGCAAGTCATGGAACCAAGCGCAATATGAAGAATGTAAAAGCTCCTAGCCTAGATCGGTTCAACTTCAAAATATTCAAAGTACATAAATATTTTACTATATTTTTTTAGGAAAATATTTTACTACTTCTATATTACCACTTGGTCCACTTCATTAGAAAGTCAGCTCTCCATTACCACGCTTATTTTTGTCTCCATCTGCAAGGTGGTATGTTACCGGTTGCCCTCTTAATATGGGCCAAACCCTTTTATTGGGTCATTATGCGAAATAGTTGTTAAAATTATTTATGAGAGGTTGAATTGGAAGGTGTATTCGATATACATTTAGTTGTTGGACATGAACAAGACTGATATGAAAACTTATGACAAAGTCTATCATAGGCTCAAAATTTTAACGAAAATTCGGCCCACTTCATGCAGTTATGGAAGGAAGCAAAATTATAGTCATAATTAATGTCATCAACTAACAAATATAGAATACCATATAAAGTTGGTCCTGGTTTTAACTTCCAAATGGATAAAATTTGATCAACCGGTTAGGTGGAGCAAGAAGAATTGTCAAGTACTTAGAAAACTTATAATTCTAAAACATGTCAACGCAAACAGAATTGACCCAAATATTTATTTAAGACATATCATCATAAATTTTGGAAAGACGAATATATTATATGAGTTAGTATAGAATCACCACAATATAGTTATCCTATTTCGAAAAAAAAATTCCGAATAGTTTGTGCTCTCAACAAACAAGTCACGAACAAAATTGCATGATTTAGTACAAGACACGAAATTTTTTTTTTAACTAACGCAGTCACAATTTTTTTTTTCATGACTTAATTTTAAAAAAATTTCTTCTAGTCAAAGATAATTTTTTAACTCAAACGAATATTTTCGAAAAAAATGAAACGAACAAGTTAGTCACATGAGTACAATAAAATATGAGTGAAATCATATGATATCTCTGTAATTTTTTCTACAAAATATCTAACGATGTCGGAAAAAAAGCCAATCTAAGAGATGGGAACTTCGCCAAGTGACCATTTGGTCCAGTGATATTGTTCTCACTCATGTGGAGTGAACTCTAGGGTTCAACTCTTGGCATGAGCATTTCTGATGTAATAGAATTTCTGATGTAATAGAATAGAATTTAGAATAGGATCTAAAAAAAATAAGAAATGGGAACTTCCAACTTACCAAAACAAAATTACCTTATCTGGACGTGACCTGGCACATTTTTTAACGAGAAAAAAACAACATTCACACTTATCCGGAGAGCATACGACAGCCGCACCTAATGACATCACACATACTTAAATTTTATAACATATAAAGTTGTTGTAATCAAGTAAAATGTATTAAATAAAAAATTTAATGCCTGTTATACAATATTACCATTTTTTTTTAATTTCGCAACTTATATTTTGATTAATTATTGTAGTGAGCTGGACAAGTTAATATAAAAATATAAAAAATTTGATAAATAATAATTATATCGATTAACTAAATCTGAAATTCGAACTCTTAAAAATATAATATTATTAAATATTTATTAAACAATAATTGACAGTTTGTCAAAAATCATTAACTACTCAAATTTTCAACAATCCAATAGTAGACTAATGCAATACGTAATCCTCCTCCCATTTGAAGTTCCCGTCAATTTCACTTTCTTAGAAACCCACGTACTCCTCCACTCCACCCAGCAAACAACCCAAAACAAAACGACACCTTTCGGAACCACCCACAAAAAAAACAAAAAAAAAAACTAAAATGGAAGACCTCAAGCCCCGGCCGGCGAACTCCTCACCCCTGACGACCCTCGACTTCCTCGAACGAGCCGCAACCGTCTACGGCGACTCTCCCTCCGTCGTCTACAACGACACCGTCTTCACCTGGTCCCAGACCCACCGCCGCTGCCTTCGCCTGGCCTCCTCTTTATCCTCCCTCGGCGTCCGGCGAGGCCACGTCGTCTCCGTCGTCGCCCCCAACGTGCCCGCCATGTACGAGCTCCAGTTCGCCGTCCCCATGTCGGGAGCCGTCCTCAACAACATCAACACCCGCCTCGACGCGCGCACCGTCTCCGTCCTCCTCCGCCACGCGGAGTCGACGCTCGTCTTCGTTGACTGCCTATCCGCCCAGCTCGTCCGCGAGGCGGTCTCGATGTTCCCCGAGGGTACGCCCCGCCCGAGGCTCGTACTTATCGCGGATGAGTACGAGCCGGCAGTGGAGGTTCTTCCGGCGGGGTTGTTCTCCAGCGATTACGAGAGCATGGTGGCCAGCGGGGACCCGAGCTTCGAGTGGGTCCGGCCGAAGTCCGAGTGGGACCCGATGGTGCTCAACTATACCTCCGGGACGACTTCGTCTCCCAAGGGCGTAGTCCACTGCCAGAGGGGTATTTTCGTAATTACCTTAGGGTCTTTGATCGAATGGGGCGTACCCAAGCAGCCGGTTTATTTGTGGACCCTACCGATATTCCACGCCAACGGGTGGAGCTTCCCGTGGGGTATCGCCGCCGTTGGTGGAACCAACGTGTGCCTCCGAAAATTCGACGCGTCATCGATCTATCAATCCATCAAAAAATACGGTGTCACGCACATGTGCGGCGCCCCCGTGGTGCTGAACATGCTTACCAACTCTCCAAATAGTCTCCGTTTGGAGAGTCCGGTGCATGTTCTCACCGCGGGAGCCGCCCCTCCCGCTGCAGTTCTCTCCCGTACGGAGTCGTTGGGATTCGTGGTTAGCCATGGATACGGGCTGACTGAGACAGGAGGGCTCGTGGTTTCGTGCGCATGGAAGAAGAATTGGAACCAGTTCCCTGTCGGGGAGCGGGCCAAGTTGAAATCGAGGCAAGGAGTGAAGATCGTTGGGTTCGCAGAGATGGACGTGGTGGACCCCGCCTCTGGGAAGAGCGTTCCCAGAGACGGGGGCCACCTAGGGGAGGTGGTGCTGAGGGGTGGGTGTGTCATGCTAGGGTACTTGAAAGACCCCGTGGGTACCTCCAAGTGCATGACCGGAGATGGATGGTTCTTCACAGGCGACGTCGGGGTGATTCACCCCGACGGGTACCTCGAGATCAAAGATCGGTCCAAGGATATAATCATTAGCGGAGGGGAGAATATTAGCAGTTTGGAGATCGAGTCCGTGCTATACGCAAACCCTGCGGTCAACGAGGCCGCGGTGGTTGCGAGGCCGGACGAGTTCTGGGGAGAGACACCGTGCGCGTTCGTGAGTTTGAAAGATGGTATAAGTAAGAGGCCGACGGAGAAAGAGGTGATGGAATTTTGTAGGGAGAAGTTGCCTCATTACATGGTGCCCAAAACGGTTGTCTTCAAAGAGGAGCTTCCAAAGACTTCAACTGGGAAGATTCAGAAGTTCATGTTAAGGGATATCGCTAAGTCTTTGGGTTCTTCCAAAGTTAGTAGACTGTGACGAGCCATCCAAGTTCATAAAAGCTGGTATGTGATTCTGATTGTTTATGTATAATTTGAAAGTAATATATGCTCGCAAATCGCCTTTTATATACTAATTATATTTGATTTAGTTGGTTTAAATTCCAATTAAATTGAATATAAATGGAAGCTGAGTTTGCGGCTTGAGTTGCGTGTTAAATTGATAACATTTTGTTCGCGTCAAAATGGTGCGTGTATCTTGGAAAATTTATGTCCGATACAAAATAAGCATTTGTTTCTTCCCACTCGGATCTAGACTGGAATTTGAGTTCAAAATTCGTTTGTTTTTTTTAGGATAAGACCAAGTGTATGAGTCAATAAGATATTACGGAATTTTAAAAGTATTATATATTATTTAAATACCAAATTTTGGTCCCTACCCACCTCATTTGGAATTTGTTTTCATTTGTTAGTGATTTGTTTTAATAATCGAATTATTTGCGGTCAGTTTATCTGTACCATTACGATATATCAGGTGGTAGCTTAACTTTTTTAAAAAGTAATTCTTTTAAATAATACAGGCCGCTGACCACCGGTGTAAAGAAAACGGTCCCCTCCGTTGCCATTCCTATCCATTGTCCCTGTAATGCCAACTTTCTGGTGTTAGCTGTTCAATCATTTAACGTACAATCCACCGACGTAGGCATTGACATACCATCTTTAAAATTCGAAAAGTCAACAAGTTGAACCGTGAGGGGAGAAGGGAAAATTTTCAATTTTCCCCAATTTTTTCACGTTCCTAGTTTTGTATTTAAAAATCTTAATTTGACAATGGACCAGAATTTATTTTTCAAATTATCCATTGAATTAATATTTTCAAAACTTATTCAGTTCGGCTTTACACTAGTTCAAATTAAAAAAAATCAATTTGAATCAATTTTTCATTGAATGACACCAAACCGAAACTCAAATCCTATTCAATGTAATCATCACCCCAGTTGATACCTTCCTACGTTTTGCCAAATGGCTTGCTTCGGGGGACTTCGGTAGAACTAATGAATCCATTATTTAAGCTATTATGATAAATGTGACGGAGGATCGGCATCGGCGTTGAGGAATATGCCTGCCTTATTTGGATTTGTTATATTTTTCTTCCACTGTGGTCTCTTGTAGTATGAGTTACGACGCCTCTCTCTTCGGAAAACAAAGCATTTAATCCATTACGTTTCAAAAGTTTGATCGTTAAACGATGGGCGTTCGAACATTTAACGAAGATAAAGAGTATATAAGTTGCTCGGAATGTAAGATAATAAGTGAACTTTTACCTTAAATTATATCACCACAATATTAATATTTCAACCATAGTTTCTCGATAATATTGGATACTAGATAAGATTTTATTATTATCCTTCCTAGATGACCGGGTCTTGAGACATCACCCAAAGAAAATGGATTATATTTTGGATAGACTATACTAATATTTTTTGTAATACTAATATTTTTTTTATATGATACACATTTTTTTGTGCGATAATAATAGATATTTTTTATTTATTTTTTGAGAGAATGATATTTTCTTAATGTCATACCGGTTTGTATAGTTTTTTTTCTTTGATCTCATAACTTTTGACTTTTTTTCCAAAATTTTTCTACATGTATATTTTATTTTTTTATTCTTTGTGACAATTCATTCATGCAATTTTGACCCGCCTGAGATTATTTTTTTAGTTTGATTCCGTAATTTTTGGATTCCTAAAAAACATCCGACCATACTGATCAAAAGATACTATTCCTAAAAAATAAGGCTCACCTTAAAAAGTAAAATGATAAAACCTCAATTGTTAAGTATATTAAATCATATGCCTACAGAGATAATGGTATAAAATTCGACCCAGTCTACGGGACAAATTCAATTACTAAAAGATACGTCCTATCCACGTAAATGATTCCGCATATATAATTAACTATGCACCGGACAATGGACACACAATAAGCCAAACGGACCACAAAAGATGAGCAATTATTAGACATCACCTCCTTCTTCATTAGTTTTCATACTACTTTTCTGATGGGAAGTTTGAGTCTTCTCTACGGTCCACATGATCACATGACTTTCGAACACGTATCCCAAAATGTTCAAATCAAACGAGAAGACAAATGTGTGTTCAAACACCACAAAAAATCAATGTTCCTGAAAATTAAGGTGTCAGATTAATTATGATAATATCGTGTGAGACCAGAAACTTTCAATTTCGCAAGTAGGAGTGATTACCGTGGAATTTTAATGCAAGTCACTAAACTTATTTCAGTGAGAAATTTTTTATTGTGATATCCTTGGAATCTTTGAAAAAATATCTAGTGATAATTTGAAAAATAATATGTTCGTGGCAAAACAGATCGTGGAAAGTTTCTGGCCAATTCAAAAGTCATTGGTCTTAACGGATGATATTTTCTGTAGATTTTTGCCCATTCGCCTCGTCTAAATCTAGTGATACTTCTCAATTACTCATTTTTTCTTTGCCTGTTTATCACCTTACTTATTTTAGTCTGCTGCTCCCTTGTAGTTTCATTAGACGTTTACATTGTTGGTCACCTTGGACTAGATTTGAAGAGCCTCGCATCTGTTCATTTTGATTGCTATACATCACAATCGTGCTCACATCTTTATTTTTATAAGATAAGAACACATATAGAATCTATATGATCTTACCCAAAAACTTAAAGATAAAAATAATATAAATTTCTCAATATTATTTTACCTAATTTTTAATTTAAATTTGATTGTTTAGTTGGTTATATTAATTTTTTATAATGAACTGAATTAATTGTATTCACATTTTTTTTATTTTTTTTCTATTTCTATTATTCAAAATAATCAAATAACAGTCTGATTTTTAAAATTGAATATTGTTAAGTAATATAGTCATGATCTTGCAAAGTTAAAGGCGAATGCTACACTTTTTAAAATAAAGATCTTGATTTACCAGTAAAAAACATTAAACTCGTATCCTGTGAATCTTACCAATCCTCCCACTGACATTCTCCTCACTTTCGCACTAATTTCAACTTTTTAGTGTTTCAACGTCCAAAAGATTATTTACTATAAAAAAAAAGTCCAAAAGATTATTGACTGAAAACAGTTCAGATACTTTTCGTAACAACTCTCTCTAGAGCATTCACACCGAACGACCCAGTTATTGGCACTTCTGGTGCGTGCGCTTGTATCACCTTCCTTAGCTAATTTAATTAATCCCGTACGTTTATTCATAGCATCTCTCAAATTCTGATGTTAGCTATTTACCAATTTAATATTATCCACTATAATGCCCTGAATGGATCATTTATTACACTATGCCATGTCATAGTTATCTTTCCACTCTACGTTTCCTATAATATGGTATTAATGTTTTGAGTATCTTTTTACTGCTCACTTTTCCTTTATTACGATGTAAATATTATAGTATCTTTTCAATGCTATATGTTAGCTCTACGTGAAATATAAAAATATAAATGTTAAAATTAATTCCGAACTAACAAAAATAATTATTTTGTGAAATAAAAAATTATATTAAGTTAAAAATATCATACATGATCAATTTAAAAAACAAATAAAATTTAAAAAGTGTACATTCGAAACCATTCATTTTTTTATAAAATGATTAAAAATATTAAAAAATAATTAACAATATTAAAAATAATTATTAATATAATAGTACAAAATAGTGCAAATTTTTTTTTAAATAATCAAATTTTTAGAAAGAGAAAACTAACTAAGAAAAAAAATGCCGCATGGTTCAATCAAGCCACACCATACAAATGATAGCATCAACATGAAGACTTCTAATCAAATTGCACCCACGTGACTAAAATAATAAGATTATTTTTTATTTTAGTGTTATTGTTCATCAAAAAATTAACAAAATAGTACAAAAATAAAAATTACGAATTTGGTATCCACAGAGAACCTCCGAAATTTTTTTCTGTCTCTTGGGAAAATTATCCATCACTACGAAGAGACGGGAAAATTTTTTGGACCTAAAAAATGAGAAAAAACTAGTCTCTTAATAGTGACGATAATTTTCTCGTCTCTTAGTCGAATAAACATTAATTGTTTCCATTTTTTTTGTTATCTAGGGTTATCTACTAAAAAAATCTAAAATCAATGAACACAGTTAGTTTGGAGATTTTCTATCTACTAAATGATGAGTTTTTTTACCCATTTTTTTGTAAAAAATTTGCCTATAAATATAGAACGAGAGGAAGTATTATACAGAACCAAAAATCCCTTCGAAATTTATTATTAATCACCATTTGAACAAGTTTGGAGAAAGCAGTTTCAAGTTTAAATCACGTAAATTATCTGTATTTAGTTTATATGTTAGCTTGTATAATTAATTATTAATTTTTTAACTATTGTCATAACTTTCGTGGATTAGAAAGTTTATGGTAGGTAATATTATTGTCGATAATGTTGAACTTCCAAAATTGAAAATTGATAAAGAATGGAAGTTGATAGTTTGTCATACCAGCGTGAAAAATAATATTTTGTAATTTAGACATGGTTGAACTAATCATTAACTTTGCATGGTCGAACTATTAGTTAATCACACAACTTAGTAATGTTAATATTTTTTATAATTTTTTTGAAATTCTCTAAACAATATTTTTAAAATTTTGTTAGTAGATCTAAAAATGTCTCAGCACATTGTAAGAACTTCATTGAAATATGATAGAGCAATTAAGAAAAATAGACAAACTGATTTTTAGTACGAAGGAGGAGCTAAAACAAGGTTGAAGTTTCATGAAGATATGTTAACATACTAGAGGTTACAGAGAAAATTTGTTGAAAAGATTATGCTTGATAATAATGAAGAAATTAATGATCGATATTTAGATGTCTTGTGGCTTTAGCAAAGTTTCCTGTGGTGTTAGCAAAGTTCTGGCAAATGATTATTGAAGATGAGGAAGATGTTGTGAATATGGTTCAAACTATTGTCAACATATGTGGGTAGACACGGGGGATATATTGTTAGATATAATTATAAGAAGAGGACATGTAATGAATACAAACTAGTTTTTGTTTAAGAAAGTCAATTTTTTTAACGATGTGTTAAATTATTACGATGGTAGACCATCCTCACAAATGAATGTTGGTGAAGTTGATTCAACAACTGAGTGGTTTAAGACTGATTCGAGAGATGACAGTACTCCATATGCAATCAAAAATTTTGATGAAGAACATGATAAGATAAAGAGGAGGAAGAAGAAGAGGACGACAAAATAAATGATGAAGAAAATAAGAAGAAGAAGAAGGCTTAGAAGAGGAAGAACAACCACAATAGTATGCGTAGCTTCCCATTATTGAGCCTCATGAATAGTCAGCTATGATAATTTATGCCAAAGAATGGGATTGTGATGTATTGAAGAGTGTGTTCCTAGTCAAATAATATATCAAGAATGCTATATGCCAATTTTGAAAAATGGGATAAGAAAGCTCAACAGAACATTTCCTTAATTTGTAATGCTCAAACTCATGAGTTCAGTGTATTTATCAGACAATCACATTGCACAGTAAAAGGTC
>SOPF01027287.1:0-16452 GCA_012979155.1 Hypericum perforatum | reverse complement strand
GTTGAGAATCCAATTTAGAGTCTAGGTTTATTTGAGTTTTGAATGATTTGATTTAATTTTGCTTGCCGATTTTATTCCTTATGATGAACATGGTTACATGTGGTTGCTATTGTTATTTATACGAATTCTCAACTTACTACAATTCTTTAACCCCTCATGAATATAAAATTGCATAGGTATACGCATGGAAACAGTTTCATGGGATTAATCATTAGATAATTTAGGGTTAGAATTAATGAGATAACTAATCTATTATCCGCACGAATAAAATAAGAACTCTTGTAGTTTTGTCATTGCAAATGAACAACTATGATTAAAATAATGTATAGATCTTTAATGTCTTATGCGAGATCTATTATATTACATGTGCAAAAAAAGCAGAACGAGATCGTGTTAGATCATTTGAATATTACTATGGATAATTGAATCGATAATACGGAATGAATGATGGCTTTCTATTATTTGTATATTCATGGGACGTGTCTTAATTAGCTATAATTGTTTGGATGATTTGGTGTTCGTAGGTGCACGTGATGATTTCCGAATTAATTTATATTTTAATAAATTGGGTCATTATGATTTTGTTATAATTTGCATGATTTCTGTTTAATATTATAAGTGAATTCTATCCATCTTATGTGAGTGATATGTTATTTTGGATTGTCATGTTGTCGTGATGAAATTCGGATTTTTGGATATGATTGAGCTTTTGAATTCGTGGGTGTGAACTTTTGGGTGTTTGACTATTGATTATTGATTGGTGGTTTTGTATTGAATTCAGATTGTGTTTTTTTGATTCATATGTGTATTGAATTCTAAATCGTTGAGTGTGTGTGATTGAATTCTAGAATTTTGGATTGGAAATTGATGATTTGGCTTTCAGATTTATTGATCTTGGATATGTGAATCGGATCTTGGATGCGTGATTGATTTCGAGTTTGGTACTTTTGGATTATTGATGATTGGATTTGGATTGTCAGAATTTAGATATGTTATTGATATGATTTATGGCATGCGAGATTGTCTCATACCTATTGGGCCCTGTAGTTTGCACATATTGCTTAAGGGGCTATCGGGTAACCCGAGGTATGTGTGATCAAATAGACAGGGAGTATGTAGACTATCTGGACTCGTGGAGAGAATACCCTTCCATCTATTAGGCCTGCCTTGTAGGAATGGTTTGGGTATTTATCTATGCCCCACGAGGATCCCATCATGATAAGTGTGGACTCCGGAGCTCCAAAATGTGAATGTGTTAGTTGGCTAAGTTAGTTGGATAGGTAAACTTTGTTTCAGTTTTGAAAAGTTTGATCGTGGACATGTGTTCGTAACTTTGTTACTATGTGATTTCGTACATGCTCAGATTTGCCAAGTTTGAATTAATGATATCTCTATTATATATATGCTTTTGATTGTAGAGTCTTATTGTATATGATTTGATATGAAATATGTGATATGAGTTGATGTAGAAGTTCTGTGTGTGTACCAACTTACTGAGATGCGAATCCTCATTAATGTGTGCTGCTGTCTCAGATAATTCAGTGGCTAGCTACTAGTGAGGACTAGAGGCGAGGACATGCATCACTACTCATTTAGTATTTTTAAGACCCTCTTTCGCACTTCTATATATGGTTTGCCTTTAGAATTGAGATTTGATTGTAACTTGAAAACTTGAATGGCTTTTTAGAGATTTTTACTCTGTGGCGGTTGACATGCCTAATATTCGGGGCGTGACAACTTAAATGGTATCAGAGCATTTAAAAATATATATTTAAAAATAAAAAGGGTATTGGAACCATCCATTTTTACATTTGTATGCATATGAGTGATCCTTGAGGGCATTGGGGGTTAGATTGTTTGCGTAGAAAGTTAGGTGCAAATTCTCGCATGATTTTTGTGTCAGAACTACTAAAATTTTGAGTAGCCATAACCTTTGTCTCGTTTATCTGATTTTCTAGTGTAATATCTTCTCCGAAAGTGAATTTCAAGATCTACACCTATTTCGGTTATTCTGGAATGATTGAGTTTTGGGGTCAAATTTGCAGCTATTTAAAAATTATGGGTAGTTAAATTTGTCTGCCATATATTGTTCATGATTTTGACGAAATTTCTTAACTTTGTCCAAACTTTTCAGGCATGTAATGCACGGTTGTGGCTAAAGTGTTGATTGAGTGATCTCCAAAAATTGTGTGATTAGCTTTATTAGCATTGTGATTGAAAATTATGCTACGAATGTGATGTGATTTTCTATTGGATAGGAATGGAGTGATGTCGTGATTATGTTAGGATTTATTGTGCTGATTAAGATGTCAATTAAAATATCTAGTTCTTATAGCTATACTCACGCATTCATCTGGTAGTAAGTTTAGGTTTTGGGTGATTGGGGATCTAAATTTACAATTTATAGAGTATGTGTATCTATGTTGTTATCATTTACATTCACAATTTATAGGAATTCCATATGTAAACACGTCTTCACTAAAGCATTACACATATGATGGTACATAGACATCCACAATCTCTTGTGTTAGGCTATGCATAGATTAGATATCAACGAAATAACTATAAAATATCATTTCGATGTGTAAAATTAGGAAGATCTAACATTAGAGAATTCTATATGAGAATTTTGTCCCATAATAAAGAAATTCATATCATTATTTTTGTGGCTGGTATGTTTGACGTAGTGTGATATTATTTTGGCCCTGTTAGATTTCGTATGTGGATGTGATTATCTGATTGACATTGTTGCAATCCTGTATAGTTCCGTATGCGACATTTAATGTTTGCTTGAATATGTGGTGTTCTTTTTAATTAATTAATTTTTTTAAAATTGTTTATAGTTATCGATAGGGTGTCAAAACGAAGAAATTCATTATGGTTTCCATCAAAACTTGTTACTTAGCTAGGCTATTCATTATAGAAGGGAGATTTTACATTATTGATTATTTAGTCTATTTTAGATAAGCCATTGACCTTAGTTATGAGATAGGATGACTACTTTGCTTGGATTTACTTATTATTATAAGAGCGTCGATTGAATATAAAAATAAATAAAGCCTTACATAATTATGATAGTTGATAATCGTGCTAACATAACTTAGTTTAGAATTTTGCATAAATATATTAATGACCCTTATAACCAGTTTCACTTAAATATAGTAAAGGATTTGATATTGCTATTGTTTTGTCTAATAAATTTTGATTAGACTTATTACTGCACGTCAACATTGATAGGATTAGTACATAATTTTAGCATAAACATCTTAAGCTAAATTGTGTATTACAATATTACATATATTATTTCGTGCTACAGTGTGACCTATCAAATGATTATACATTTACTTTTGTTATGGTGGTGATTCCATCTACATGCATGAATTTGGCTGGCTACGGTTCTTGTAAAAAAAGGTGAGACTTTAGTTAATTGCATGTATTGTGATTATTACTAGCTTATTTTTATACAGTCTTGTTCATTTTATTGAGATCAGTTAATTATATGCTGGTTTGCTAATTCAGCTAAAGCTACGTAAGTAATTATTTTGTGTATTACTTTAATTTATGCTTGTTGTGAGAGTAAATTGGTTTTTGCTTCACATTTTACCTGTATATTATATATTCATCGCATGAACAAATTAATAGCTTCTAGAGGTAAAAATAATAAAAATTAGGTACTAAGTGGTTTATAATTTATAGCCTGAGACTCATCTGTTTATGCATAAATTTTGACATCAGAGTAGTTAGATATTTTGGTATTAAAAAAAATTTGAAAAACAAAATGACCAATTAGAATGCAGTTATTGAGTTTTTCAATATTATTAAGTGACAGTTAAATAATAAAGGGATAACATGATTGGGGAAATTTAGTTTATCATTGGGAATAACTTTTTGTGTCTTGATAATATGTACATGACTTGAATAGGGTTAGCCCTTTGTAAGAGAATTATTGAATATATAATCATAATATTGTTTTATTTAAGAATTTATACAAGGAATATTAGGTGAATGTATAGAGTGCTTCAATTATTAAAAGAAATGGCAACTTCAATGTTAGAATCTATCAAGTAGAAAGAATGCCCATTCCTACTTTTAAAAGTTTGAGGACAAACTTTCTTTTAAGGGGAGTAGAATGTAAGAACCGTAAGATTAATTTAGATAATAGTATAAGACTGAGTGACCAAATAGTAATTAAGAAATTTAGGGTTAGAACTTATCTATATAAAGAGAACTAGAAAAGAAAATCCTAAAAGAGTGATGGAAAGAAAGAAAATTCGTAGGCCCCAAAAGTAGTTATCATTGTTTATAAGATCCGATAGTGGAATGTTATCGAATTGACACAAAACTTTGGGGTTCCTTTCCTAACACCGTGGACAAGATTCTGGATGGTGGAGATGTTGTTTAAAAATATCTAAGTTGTTCTGCACAAATAAACTTTGACAACTACGAATTTGGATAAAATAGGAAGGTAAGTCAGTCATTACAGTTCTTTCTAGTTTTTGTGATTTGGAATTCATATTTTTTTTAGCATATATGATTTGATTTAGAATTCAGATTTTGATGAGTGTAATGGTTGAGAATTTAATTTAGACTCTAGGTTTATTTGAGTTTTGAATGATTTGATTTAATTTTGCTTGCCGATTTTATTCCTTATGATGAACATGGTTACGTGTGGTTGCTATTATTATTTATATGAATTCTCAACTTACTACAATTCTTTAACCCCTCATGAATATAAAATTGCATAGGTATACGCATGGAAACAGTTTTGTGGGATTAATCATTAGATAATTTATGGTTAGAATTAACGAGATAACTAATCTACTATCGGCACGAATAAAATAAGGACTCTTGTAGTTTTGTCGTTGTGAATGAACAACTATGATTAAAATAATGAATAGATCTTTAATGACTTATGCTTGATCAATTATATTACATGTGCAAAAAAAGTAGACATGGATGGACTTGGGTTAATACACCTAGTCAAACGAGATAGTGTTAGATCATTTGAATATTACTATGGATAATTGAATCGGTAATACGGAATGAATGATGGATTTCTATTATTTGTATATTCATGGGACGTGTCTTAATTAGCTATAATTGTTTGGACAATTTGATGTTCGTAGGTACACGTAATGATTTCTGAATTAATTTATATTTTAATAAATTGGGTCATTATGATTTTGTTATAGTTTGCATGATTTCTGTTTAAAATTGTAAGTGAATTTTGTCCACCTTAAGCGAGTTATTTGTTATTTTGGATTGTCATGTTGTCGTGATGAAATTGGGATTTTTGGATATGATTGAGCTTTCGAATTCGTGGGTGTGAACTTTTGGGTGTTTGACTGTTGATTATTGATTGGTGGTTTCGTATTGAATTTAGATTGTGTTTTGTTGATTCGTATGTGTATTGAATTCTAAATCATTGAGTGTGTGTGATTGAATTCTGGAATTTGGGATTGGAAATTGATGATTTGGATTTTGGATTTATTGATCTTGGATATGTGAATCAGATCTTGGATGCGTGATTGATTTCAAGTTTGGTACTTTTTGATTATTGATGATTGGATTTGGATGGTTAGAATTTGGATATGTTATTGATATGATTTATGGCATGCGGGATTGTCTCATACCTATTGGGCCCTGTAGTTCGCACATATCACTTAAGGGGCTACTGGGTAACCCGAGGTATATGTGATCAAATGGATAGGGAGTATGTAGACTATCTAGACTCGTGGAGAGAATACCCTTCCATCTATTGGGCCTGCCTTGTAGGAATGGTTCATGTATTTATTTGTGCCCCAAGAGGATCCAGTCATGATAAGTGTGGACTCCGGAGCTCCAAAATGTGAATGTGTTAGTTGGCTAAGTTAGTTGGATAGGTAAACTTTGTTTCAGTTTTGAAAAGTTTGATCGTGAACATGTGTTCGTAACTTTGTTACTATGTGATTTTGTACATGCTCAGATTTGCCAAGTTTGAATTAATGATATCTCTCTTATGCATATGCCTTTGATTGTAGAGTCTTATTATATATGATTTGATATAAAATATGTGATGAGTTGATGTAGAAGTTGTGTGTGTGTACCGACTTACTGAGATGCGAATCCTCATTAATATGCGCTGTTGTCTCAGATAATTCAGTGGCTAGCTACAAGTGAGGACTAGAGGTGAGGACATGCATCACTACACATTTAGTATTTTTAAGATCCTCTGTCGCACTTCTACATATGCTTTGCCTTTAGAATTGAGATTTGATTGTAATTTAAAAATTGATATTTTTGTTATTTTAGTTTAGTTGAATAATTTTCTGGATCTTTCAGATCAAAATCATATTTTGTTTTTAGGCAAACTCCACATTAAAAGATCAAAATACCCCTTTAAAAAAAACCTCATTATCTCTCCTTCTTCAACATCTTCCTCTAAACTCATCGTTAACCTCCTTCTTTAATTAAAATTCATATCCAAATAAATTTAAACAAAACTTAAATTCAAATTCAAATTCAAAGTCAAACCTAAACATTTTTAATGAAAGCCCATACTTGAAAGTTGAAGACGAGAACTTGAAACCCATTGGGACTCAATAAACTCCCATGGAAATTAATGACAAAGATTGCAATTTTGGTGATTCATCCGCCGAGCCTCTAGTGAAGAGAAGTATGACTGAGCCACCTCATCTTTATGAGCACTCGGACTTTTACCCCTCGTTGCCTCTATGAGTGCCTCAGCGTCCTCCACCCTAACCCCTCCACCTCTTCCGCCTCTCGGAAATTGCTGTCAATCTTCGTCTCTACCCTTAAGGCCATCTTCAAATCCTCTGTGTCATCATTGGGCCATTGTTCCCGAAGCTCCAACGGACGTAGCCATTCGCGACATTGAAGAATGAGGAGTTATCCAACTTGTTTAAGCCATAGAGGAAGACATGCGACATTAGGGTCATGGCAGCAACATGCTATGGCACTCTTCTCCCAGGAGGATGACCATCGTCGTGTGGGGCTCACATTGGGGATTGCGGAGTCATTGAGCCCCCAAGGGTTTCAAGTTCGAGCCTTCCCAAGGTTTCACTTTCAAGTTTGGATTTTTATTAAAATGTTTATGTTTGAGTTTTAATTTTAAGTTTTGTTTAGATTTATTTGGATATGAATTTTGACTGAAAATGAAAGTTACAGATGGGGGTTACATGAAGGAGATTAAGGGGGAGATATATGGAGGACTTTTTTTAAAAGGAGGTATTTTTGTCCTTTGGTTGGCCCAAAAAAATGTTTATGGTCGCAAGAATATGTTGCACGAAGTGGCTGAAATTATTTTAGTTTTGATTATGTTAGATAAGATTACAATAACTCCTTTGGGCATTCAAGTTTTGAAACATAAATTAATTGTATCTTTGAAACTTTTGATTCAAACACATAGGAAACATTGATCTAAACTACTATTCTACAAGAGAAAAGCACTTAAGTTCTAAGCATACCCGATTAATTCCAGTCCTTCGTTGGCATGAGCTTGCAATTGAAGGACGCTGTGCGAAACTTGGGGAGCGATGCCTAATTGACAGAGCTCCGGTAGGTCAGGGTGAAATTGCTTCCAAGGCAGCGACTTTTGTATTGTGACATAGCAAAATCTTTGCTACTATTTTCTTTTAATTGGTCTCTACAAGTAGCCCAACATTTAATCTTTAGATAGGTGTCATTCAATTTTGTTCTGGTTTTTCACTAACCATGTAACAATTTAGAAGCAAGTTTTGTAAGAAATCAGAATGGCAATGGTACCATACTTTAAGCCATTGTTGAATCTATCAAAACTTGAACTTCTGGACAGGACGAATTACAAGAATTAGTCCTAGAAGATGATTAATTTCTTTGAATAGTTGGAGGTTGACTATGTCCTTCTTCAATCAACTTAACTCCTCCTCCTCCCGCTCGGGGTAGTGATCCCACCGCTCCTGCAGTCACACCCAATACTTCAGGAACGGATTGATCTAGATCTCAAGAAGGGACTTCAAGCCCTGTAGATGACCAGGCTCTAAAGAAATACGAATTTTGATAACAAAACTTCATGGTCATCTGCTTAGTCATGTTTCAAACCCTAATTTTGATTTATTGGCTATCCACAAATCTGTAAAACTAATGTGGGATTTATTGGAAGCAAAATATTTTATTGATAATGCTGGAAAGAAGAAGTATGTGTGTGAAAAATTTATGCAGTTCCAGATGATGGACGAAAAACCAATTATGGCTCAGGTCCATGAGTACCAAAATCTGGTGGCCGATATTTTAGCTGAAGGAATGAAGTTGTGTTAAGTCCTGCAGGCCAAGTTTTTGATCAAGAAGCTTCCTGATTCATGGGCAACTATCGCAACCATCTGAAGCACAAGAAGAAGGATCTCACCCTAGTTAAACTTGTGAGCCATATGAAGATAGAAAAGGCAAATCGCCTCAAAAATTAGCCTGCTACCAAAGCAGTTGAAAATTTGGTTAAGGATAATCTTGTAGAGTCTTCCAATATTGACAACTTTAAGAAGGACTCATTCATTGGCCATAAGAAGGATAAAGTGCATAACAAGAAAGGTTTTGACTTTAAGAAGTAGGAAAAACCTACGTACAAGTCAAAATAAAGCTAACATGTCTGCAAAAATCTGGGACATTGTACATTCCAGTGCTACCACAGGGCTGAAAATCAGAAGAATATTCCCAAGCCCAATAGAGATCAGCCTAACCCATAAGCCAACCTTGCTGAAGAAAATGAACAGCTGATTGCAATGATCACAGAAGAAACCATATTGGTGACAAGGTGGAATGACTGGTGGACACTAGAGCAACCAAGCACATATGTGGAAACAAGGAGTTGTTTGCTGACTTTGAAGAAGTCACTGAAATAGACCAATTCTATATGGGCAACTCTAAAAGAAATGATGAATGCTTTACATTCTAGTTCTAGTTTACCTGATAACATGTGAGGTGAAGCTGTATTAACTACTAACCATATTCTCAATAGAGTTCCTCAGAAAAAACTAAATAAGACACCTTACGAGTTATGGAAAAGACATGCACCTAATCTAAATTTTTTAAAAGTGTGGGGTTGTCTTGCAAAAGTTGGATTGCCTACTTTTAAGATTGATGCAATTAGATCTAATACATTTGATGCTGTATTTCTTAGTTATGACAAAAATAGTGTGGGTGATCGATTTATGTGTTTGAGTGATTGTTCATTGTGTGAATATCGTGATGCCAAATTCTTTGAGCATATATTTCCTTTGAAGAAAAATGATGTGCAAACTGATCCTACACCTTCTTGTATGACTTTACCCTCTATGCCAACTGTTGAAATTGTACCTAGGAAGAGTAAGAGACAAAAAAGAGGAACTAGTTTTGGTCCTGATTTTGTGACTACATTCCTAGTTGAACTCAATGATTATGATGAATTGAATGACATTTTTGTAGCTGTGCATATATTAGAGGATGATCCTAAGATATATGATAAAGATGTGAGTTCATTAGATACTATCTTTTGGAAAGATGCTATCAGAAGTGAAATAGAATCTATTATGTCGAGTAATATATAGGAACTTATAGACATGCCTAAGGAAAACAAAGCCATTAGATGTAAATGAATCTTTAAGAAGAAGCTTAAAATAGATGGCTTTGTAGAAAGATATAAGGCAAGACTAGTTATTAAAGAATTTTCTCAAAAGTATGGAAGTGACTTATTTGACACTTATTCTCTTGTAACAAAGATCTTTACTATTTGTGCATTGTTTGCTTTAGCTTCTATTTATAAACTACTAGTGCATCAAATGAATGTTAAAACTGCATTTTTGAATGGAGATCTTAATGAAGAAATTTACATGGAACAGCCTCCTGGGTTCACGGTTCCAGGACCAGAAAATAAGGTGTACATATTTAAAAAGTTGCTCTATGGTTTAAAGCAATCACCGAAATAATGGTATGAAAAGTTTTATAAGACAATTCTTAGCTTTGGTTTTACAGTTAATGGATCTGATGCTTCTATCTATTCTAAGATGTTTGACGTCAATTATGTGATATTGTCTATATGTAGATGACATGTTAATTTTTGGAACACGCATTGATGTTATAAATACGACCAAGCTGTTCTTGTCCTCTCAATTTGATATGAAAGACTTAGGTGAAGTTGATGTGATTTTAAGTGTTAAAGTAACCAGAATTGAATGGCTTTGCCTTGTCTCACTCATATTATGTAGAGAATATATTAAAGAAATTTAACCACTATGATATGGTGCCTGTGAAAACTCCTTATGAGTCCACCCCGAAATGAAAAATAAAATTATGGTGATAGTGTGTTGCAAACTGAATATGCTAAGGTAATTACGAGTTTAATATTTTTAATAAACTGTACTTGGCTTGACATTGCCTATGCAGTTAGCAGACTTAGTTGGTATACCCATAACCCTAACAATGATCATTGAAATGCACTTAATAAATTACTGAGATATCTAAGAGGCACTATGGATTTGGGTTTGCACTATATCAGTTTTCCTAATGTTTTAGAAGGTTATTGTGATGCAAATTGGGTTACCAATAATGATGAAGTTAGCTCTACCAGTAGTTATGTTTTTATATTATATGGTGGTGCAATTTCTTGGAAATCATCTAAGCAAACTTGTATCACTAGGTCTACAGTAGAATCTAAGTTCATTGTTATAGACTTAGCAAGTCAAAAGGTTGAATAGTTAAGAAGTTTGCTAGCTGATTTACCATTGTAGGGGCATGTAACTCCTTCTATATCTCTATATTGTAACTCATAATCTACCATCTGTGTAGCTAATAACAATACTTATAATGGCAAGAAGAGACACATCCAGACTAGACATAAAAGTGTGAGACAACTAATCAAGAATGGTGTACTCTATTTGGAGTATGTGAGAATAGAAACAAACATTGCAGATCCTTTGACTAAAGGACTAAACATGAGATTAGTTCTTGATACATTTAGAAGAATGGGACTCAAAGCTGTGAGATGAGAAATTCTTGGTGGATCCCCATTGAGGTCGAATGAAGCCAAATAAAGACTCATGTGTGGGTGGATCCCCACTGTACATCCCTTTAATATGAATTATTAAGCTCTTTATGATCTCATAGCCCAAGACATGGGTGGTCCTTTAGAGACAAGACTTGATGAGTATCATCATTAAAATAAGGAGAGGTTAAGTTGTTAAACTCTTAATGACTTCATAGCCCATACATGGTGGTCTTTTTGAGATAGAACTTGATGAAGTCACCTATTAGAGTATGAAGGGCTAGCCTCCTTTTATGAAATATTTGAGCAATCTTTCTAGAGCACTCTTTAGCATCCCACGGATGAATTGGCTAATTTTAATGCAGGTATTGTCGAGGAATTACATGGACATAAGGTGAGAAGTGTGTTGTTAAGAATGATCCTTGAGTTAGGAAGTTCAAGACTTTGTTCACACTCCTACTAAAAGAACTACTTAATTTCACTACATGTTTGTTCAAATCGTAAGATACCTACACTTAATCTTCAAACCTTTCAATGTGTTGAGAACTTATTTTATATCATGCTTGAAAAATATTTTTTGCCATGTGGGGGATTGTTGTAAGAAGTGGCTAAAATTATTTTAGTTTTATTATCTCATATGAGATTCCAGTAACTCTTTTAGGCATTCAAATTTTGAAACATAAATTAGTTGTATTTTGAAACTTTCAATTTCTGTACTTAAATTTAAAATATCTTTAAACTACTCAAAATTTGTTACAACCGTTCCTATTTTTTAGCCACTCTCCCACGATTTTTGGTTAGAGGTTACTGCAACACTATTTTAAGTAGAGATAGTTTTAGATTCAAACACAAAGGAAACTTTTGATCTAAACTACTATTCTGCAAGAGAAAAACAATTAAGTTCTGAGCATACCCGATTAATTCTAGTCCTTCGTTGGCGTGAGCTCGCGATCGAAGGAAGTTGTGTGAACCTTGAGGGATCACGCCTAATTGATAGAGCTCTCATGGGTCAGGGCGAAATCGCTTCTAAGGCAACGGCTTTTATACCGTGACACAGCAAAATCTTTACTACTGTTTTCTTTTAATTAGTCTCTAAAAGTAAACCACATTCAATCTTCAAAGAGGTATCATTTAATTTTGTTTTGGTTTTTCACTAATCATTTCACAGAACCTAAAAGAATATTTAACGAAATTAAAATGACAAAATTATCAATTTTTAAAATATAGCGGGGAGAGGTAAACGAAAACCAGGGAGTATGACATAACTTTTCCATTAAATAAACTACCAAGAAATTATTAGAGTCCAATAAGGACTATTACCTAATGCATACAATCATAGTTATGGCTAATTTTGACAATATTTTTGAAGTGAAAAATAAATTATGTCATGTCACTGTAATTAAAAACATTAATTACTAATTATACCAAAAAATATGTGTAAAAACTTATCGTTAAAATAGCAGGTTACGGGACAGTCTATAAAGAAAGTTCAATTTTCCGGAAACCAGGTCATCTTCTTATATATGTCATGCATAGATATTTACAAATAAAGAGAACATTGATCATTGGACCATATTAATAAAAGCGAGTAAATACTAAAACAAGCAAAATAAAAAATTGGACACACAATAAAACTAGGCCCCAGACAGCTTTACCATCCAATAAATTCCGACCCAAAATCAGAAAATATCTTCTCTCTTTCTATCTCTAGAACACTCTCTCTCTCAAATTAAACCTAGGGTGGAGTACCCAAAAACTCAGCCGCCTCCTCTTCTTCCTCTTACAGCTTCCTCCTCTTTCTCTCACAGCCTTCTCCTCTACCCCTTAGATCACTCCACCTAGTTCTTATCCTTTTAATTTACTCTCCTTTTAGTGGAGCAACACTCTCCCTTCGTGGAGCCAAACTAGGGTTTTATACCCTTTTCACCGCCGCTCCTCCGACTTACAACCTCGGCTCATCACCGGCTTCCTCTTCACAGCGCCAGTGCGAGTCTTGGTGGGAAATCGGAGAGTTTGGTTACTTTTGACCACCTGCTCCTGTTTTGCTTGTTTTGTCATGTTCTGTTCTACTAAATATGTCATGTTTATGTTCTATTTCGTTCTTGTTGTTTCATTTTCGTCATCACAAGTTACGATCTCTGCTTTGGGAGGATTCGTCCAACCAGAGTTGCCTCCGTTATGGAGTTTCTTATTGAGGTGCATCTTGTGTGTGCCTCAATATGTTTTAGCTGACTGTTGTGTTAGCAAAGTTTCGGCCAGGTCTTCCTCCTTTTTTCGAAGGGGGATCTCAACTCTAGTAGTTGTTAATATGACCATAGTGACCAAATGTTACTGTTACTGTTCCACCCCGTGTCTTGTGATGATGATGGTTGAAGCAACTAGTTTTTTTCTCTATCTTTCTTGTTGCTCAGTCTATGTATTTGATTTCTGCACCTGTAATGTTCTAGTTTAATGAATGGCCTTTAGGTCTCTTTCCTCAAAAAAAAGACAGCTTTACCATCCTTCCGTAGTTTTCTTTTCGTCCCTTTCATAAAGCGTGTCCCAAACTTGAAGGAAGATGTTTTTTTTTTCGTTTTCTAAGGATAAAAAGGTCATTTCCCTGACCCAAAAATAGAAAAAAATCATGGCAAAGTTTCTATCTCTCAGGCATGGATCCTTTGGTTAGGTTTCTACATGGCGACCCTTGTCATTCAGTTTTGGCATATTTCATTCCCATGGTTACAAATTTCTCTCCGATGCCAAGAGATGATGACTACATTGGCTAGTGTCACAGTCAAAGTTTCTCGCGGTAAGCACGAGGACCTGCGAGCACATGAGTGAAAATGTTGGAGAGTGTCATCAGAAATTAGCAACGAAAAAAAGCTAGAAAACAGAAAACATTATATGATAACTGTTTTTACTATTTTGATTCTATTGTTCTACTATTCAATGTCTATATTTATTGAATTTACTTTCAGAAAAACTAAATAAACAAATTTTGTTAAATTAAATTTTTGTTGAGTTTGGATTTTGGATCTACGTCAAATAATTCTATGCTCAAATATTCTTTAATAAAAGTATTTTAAAACAGTTATAATTCAAATGAAAATGACTCCAGTAAAGTCTTTGACGTCGGGTAAAACATCTAAATCACTATCACTCAGTATACCCCTGTTTGGTGGTTTCAAAGGATTTACTTTATTGACAAGTCTTAGTTCAAATACAAGATGGCCCTACTGCGCAAGAGAGAAGATTACACGACGTATCTAATTCTCAATCTTACATTTCTAGTATTGTTATTCTCGATTTATCTTAGTTCATCAAAGAGTGGAATTTGGGGTTGCTAATTTTTAATATATTAATCAATCTAAAATTGTTTTCAATACTGTTCAAAAAAAGTATGATAAAGAAATTCATAAAGTTCGAGTATTTTTTTTCTAGTGCAATCTTATCGCAACCAGGGTTAAAACTATTGTCACTCCTTACCAAATCTCTATCTGTTTATATCCTTAAAATAAGGGTTCTTTGGTTAAAGAAATTCTCTTGTATCCGATTGATCAAGATTACAATAACAAGCGTATCAAGTGAAATTTAATTCGAGATCTATTCGAGATAAGGGGCAAAGCAGTTATTGTAAGAAAATTAAGTTTGGTTATCGTTAAGATAGGATAAGATATCCATAACCTAAAAAATTAGATGTTCTCGTTTGGTATATTTAAAGCTCGCCTCCAGTATTTCGCAAATAGATTAAAAAATTCTCTAGTTTGGAAAAATTATACGATTTCCCCATTATGCAAGAACCAGCATATTTCTCTGGTAAGGAGGCATATAAAATGACAAAAATGCCCCTTCTATTAAAAAATAAAAAAAAACTAAAAAACAATCCTCCTTCCTCCAGATCTAAGCAGGAGTGGGATGTGTATTCGTGCTTCCTCCTCAACACTCTAAACTTTCTCGATGACTCCCTCTTCCTCATCTGCTGCAACAACTCTTGTACTTCATTGATCACTGAAACATCCTCCTCCATATCAGTCGAAGAGGAAACTGCCTTCGCCACACTCGCATAACCCCTCGGACATAACAAAGAACAAAAGCATCTGCCACCCTCATGGCCCCTTATGGCCCCTCACATCCGGTCTACTCCTCTTCTCACTAGCCATCAACATTTTGCTAATCCAGCAAGAACCTGGATGGGGAGCGGAATAATATAGCGGAAAGTGGTTGACTTTTAAGAAAAAGATGGAATATTGAGGCATACCCAAGAACCCGGAAGTGAAAAAAAAGCAGCAGAAATTGAGAGACCTTCCAAAAATAGCTCGTCGAGTGATGTCCCTAAACATAATCACAGAAGTGGAAAAACCCTTGAAGAGGGAAACTTAATGGGTCTCTTGATGAAGAAGCTTAAAAGGTCAAATTCTCTATGGGAGAATTGGGTCAAGGGTTTGGTACAAATGAACATCAACTCCACGGCTTCCCAAATGCTCGCCCTCTCTGCTTACGGCTTCCTAGATGCTTGTTGAGTAGTGGCAAGGAAATTTGGGTTCGAACAGACTCGGACCCAGTGATCACTGGAGGAGGCCAGCGCCTGCTGGGGGTGTTGCGATAGAATTTTCTAATCAGTTCGCGACTCTATTTTGGACTCCTAGTTTGACTTAGATATGTTTTTTTGCATCTCAAGTGTTATATAATATATAAAGGCATGTTACTAGGGTTATGTAAGGTTTCATAACTCGTTTCCCATCAATAAAAGTTCTCATTTCTCACAGTGGATGTAGCCAATAGGCCAAACTATGTTATATCTTGTGTCCGTGATCTTTGCGCAACTTTGTTCCAGCGTTGGTGTATTCCTAACAACTTGTATCAGAGCTTTTAGTGAAAGGATGGATCAAGGCACGAAGTTTGCTTATGTGAAGTTCAATAGTTTATCGAATTTTGGGTTGTGGCAAAGGCATGTCAAGGATCTCCTTGTGCAACAAGGGATGGTTGTCATACTCTCGGAGAAGAAGCCTGAGAAGATGGAGGACTAAGAGTGGAAGGATATAGAGGCCAAGGCGGTAGCGATAATTTGCTTGTGCTTGGCAGACAACAAGATGTAAGAAATTGGAGGCAAGGTATATGTCTAAGTCTTTGTCAAACAAGCTTTATCTTAAGCAAAGGTTGTATAGGCTGAAGATGAAGGAGGGCTTAGATTTGAGCCTACATATCAATGGTTTCAGTCAGCTAGTTAGCGACTTAAGAAAGGTTGATGTAAAGTTCGAGGAGGAAGATAAGACATTGTTGCTCCTGAATTCCTTACTGGGTTCCTACGAGAATTTGGTTATAACTTTGATAGTAGAAAAGGAGTCCTTGGAGTTGGAGGATATCACAAGTGCTCTTTTAGGGTTTCATCAAAGGAGAAAAACCATAGATGAATGAACAGAAGTGCTGGTTGTGAGAGGTAACCATAGTGATCGAGGAGGAAAAGATGGAAAGGGATCCAAGTC
>SOPF01027286.1:7229-66034 GCA_012979155.1 Hypericum perforatum | reverse complement strand
CTCTTGCACGTATTTATAGATCCACATTTGGGAGCATCAAGTTTTTGTTTCATAATTTAAATCACATAGCTATAGAGCAAAGCTTATCGTATGAATTCGAGATTCCCCTTTGTTCTTCTGGGAGTCCCGGAGCTACCATATGTTCCATCTTCCCATATTTGAAACAAGCTTTGGTAATCCACATGTACTACTCCTCCAAGTGACCTGGTCGCTTACACCTTAGATACCATAAGCTAGAGTTCTTATTACTACAGCCAGCTCCTGGGATATAAGGTCATTTTGTCGGTTCCCCGCTGGATTAAAGCCCAATTTCCTTTTAGCTGAATCCTTATCCTTCCTCCGGCATATATTCTGCTCTACCACTAATGCTGTTTCGAGCACTTTCTTGTAAGTAGACAGTAAAAGAGGTACAACATGGTCCCTAATTTCTTCAACAAGCCTATCCTCAAATTTTCGAGCTCGGGTGTCCTCATCTATAGAAGCGCAGACTTAAACATTGAGAGGTGTGTGAACTCCTCGTCATATTTTCTCACCATTTTATCTCCCTTTACTAGTTGATCAAACTCTCGTGCCATTTCCCTCCATCAAGGAGCAGGGATAAAGGCTCCTTAAAGTCTTTCAAGAAAGCTTCCCACCTATAAGCTCCATCACTCCTTGTTAGTAAATTGTTGCATACCCATTGAGTTTCCCACCATTGCAAGGCATCGCTAGTCAACAGGTAAGAATGTCACCCTCTCAGATTATAGGGTTTGGATAATCTGGAATACTTTCTCTACCTCCATCACTCAATCCTCTACTTGTATGGGCTCCTCAGTGCCATAAAAGCTAGGTGATTTGACCTGTTGGAATTTATAGTATTCAGCAGCCACTGACTGAGGTTGTTGTACAACCACTAGTTGGGGAATGGTGGCTGCCTATCGCTAATGTTGTTGAACTAAGAGGCATAGGATTTGTAGCAAGGTACTATCAACATTTTGTCTTTATGCGTGTACTAGTGGAGGCTACGATACCAAGTTCACAGGATTTGCAACATTGATTGGTTGCTCGTTCATGGCCAAATGAGCATCAGATTCAACTTGCACTTCAGGAATCACATCTTGAGCACCAGTGGGTGGTACCTGCGTAGTCCTAATAGCAAGGGATGGCAATCTTGGTACACTTGCTACTGGGTCTTTAGCTTGCCTAGACCCAGCTTGCTTGGAACCTTGCCCCTTGGATATAGTGCTCTATGTCTGTATTGCCGTGAGTTCTCTACCTAGAAGGTCAGAATAACATTAACCTATTTGGTTCACACCATTTGCAATGAATATAATAGTAGGAACCAGATATTTTGTTCGACATCATATTTAACACAATTAGAATAACAATTCTTAACATAATCACGACATCACTCCATTAACACTACATATCAAGTAAGCACGCCATATCATAATCACAGCAAAATTCTTCATTCACAATGCTAATAAAGTTAATCACATCATATACTGGGATCACTCCATTAACACTTAAGTCACAACCGTACATTAAATACATAAAAGATTCAGAAAAGTTAAACATTCTCGTCAAAAGCATGAAAAATATATGGTAGAAAACTTTAAATGCCCGTAACTTTCCAATAGCTACGAATTAGACCCCAAATCTAAATCAGTCCAACGTAGCAAAAACATGTATAGATCTTGAAATTTCCTTTCAAAAAATATATTATAATAGAAAATCAGATAAATGAGTCAAAAGTTATGGCTGATCAAAGTTTTAGTGGTTTTGACGCAAAAATCACGCGAGAATGTGCACCTAACTTTCTGCCGCAACATTCTACCGCAAACAATCTAACCCCCAAGATCACTCACATGCATGCAAATGTGAATGATGATGATTACAAATTAACAATCCAAAATCAAAATCAAAATCATGAATCCGAATCAAAAATTTGAAATCAGAAATCTGAATCAGAAATTTGGAATCAGAAATCCGAATTAGAAATCTGAAATCAGAAATTCGAATTGAAATCTGAAATCAAAATTCCCCCAAGCCAGAACAAGTATCAATCACATAACCAAGACAGTTCACTTACCTCCAATAATCCTTAATGATAATCCCACATCCCTAAACACACTCTTCTCCTTTTCATTTACGAAAGCCTAAACAGAATCGAATTAATCTCTATAGAAGGTTTCGTAAGCTAAATCACATAGCTATAGAGCAAAGCTTACCCTACAAATTTTGGGATTCACACTTTGATCTTCTGGGAGTCTTGGATTAACAAGATTGTCCTCCTCACCTTTGAAAATAATATTTGTGAGGCTTTCTGGATGTGCATAATTCAAGTAAAAGAATGAAAAGGTAGAATCAATCTTACCCCTAATATTTGGTGTGATCATTTCTCTTCTGTCTGTTCTTTCTTGATCTCTTTCTATCTGGCCATTTTCTTCTCCTTCACAATAGAGCTGAATTTCGTGAATATATCTTAACCCTAATTTTTTCTAAACAGTTAGGGTTAAGTGGAAAATTAATAACTACTCTCAGAATGAGTAGAGAGTATCAAAATTAGTCATTATATTCTAACACTTATTACTTAAATCCACCCAATTCTTACAATATTGTTATCATTGCAAAAGTTAGAGCAGAAAAAGTAGCAAGAGCAGCAGCCAGGGCCGTAGCTAGAGCAACAGACAGACCTAGTACTAGTACTTGTCATGGGTAGTGTCTATTATGGTTTGTCTGTGATGTAATGATATAAACTTAGTGGTATTTTTCACACAAATGCTTTTATTAAATCTGATTCCTATTTACACACTTTTTTTATGTTTTTCTTTCAATTGTATGAACATAAGGAGGCACAGTAAGGCTCACGTAATGTTTGACGATGAGGAGGGGGATGAGATTGCGTACCAGTCACCACCTCCTATCATTCACCTACCAAGCAAAGTAATGCAGGAATACTATTATCAAAGTTTGGCGGTATCTTTAGACATTTAACAAAGCCACCCGCAGTTTATATTGACCCAAAAGCGAAGGCCAAGACAATGAAAGCAAGGATAAGCCTGATGCATGTACGCGTGCAATAAACTATCTTCGGAAGCAAGGTACTTAATTAGAGCTAATTCACGAGAAGTAATATACATATTAATATGCACATGTTTTCATATATAAGTTTGACGTATGGATCCACCTGGCTATTTTGCAGAACATCACTTTAGGCCAATAAGCGCACCCAATGTGACTGTGTCACCAAAGATGTAATGTCTTTAAAATACTTTGTTTTTAATTTTGTTATCATGGCTTGCTAATTAATGATTTTGCAATCATCAACTTATGCTTGTGCGTGTGGAGAGTATGCGGTGGGTGAATGACTTATGTTTAACACAATTTATGGTAAAAGCTATGAGCTATATTTCTTAAAAATTTCCACTACTATATTACACATGTACTGAGCAACGCTGTTTAATAAGATAATTTAGGTGACCATATTGGTGTTATATATGACTCAACTGGGACTATACATCTAGGATGTATTCTCGTTCTTCAGAATGTAAGCCTCTATTTAAATATCTTGTGTATTGTATACAAGCAAACACTTTTTGCATAAACTATGGTGACAAATCTAAATTTTTTAGGTGAAGGTCGACTACACTTGCGCAAACAGTAGTCTTCATATTTGCAAAGAAAATGTTGTGAAAGTCTTTTCGATAAAAGTCGGTACAAGCTTGGGATCTCGATGAGTAGGGTGAATAGTCAATTTCACCAATGTTTACGCATGTTTATCTTTCGCTAAGATCATGTTATGGAATTCTAAAAATTTATGTTGAATTTAAATCGAAGAAGTGTTGTAATAAGCAGGATTCATAACAACAAGTACATTTGGAGGTCTTTCAAAATAATACAATCATACCTTCTATTTTTTCTTCATAGCCTTATCCTTCTTCCCAATCCTCATAAACATTTTGCTATATTTGTTTTTACCCCCTCCTATCAAGTGCCCTCCTATTGCGCACTCTATTGCTGCCTCTTTCGCAGGATGTGCTAGTTATATGCAAACTGCCTTCTCTTCTTCTTATTGCTCGTTAAAAGGACCTTCTTCAGTTTATGCGTTACTTTCGTCAAACTCAGAATTGCTCAATTTATCTATCCGAGGAGCCATGAAAATTTGCCTGTGTAAAGAAAACAGAAAGATTAATAACTAAAAAATGCTAAGCTGCTAAATATACATTAATAATTACTAAGCTTACATGTGCGAGCTAGGAGCGGATGTGTGTACTAGTAGTTGCTGCTGAACATGAATAGGAGGGAATACGATGATACGAAGGCCACTATAGTATGCTGATGGTGAAACAGGGGCATCCCAAATTCTGGTAGTCGAAAAGTTGTAAAGGGTTGGAATCCAGGACTACCAAACATGGAGTACTTGGAGTTAAAAAAAGGATTCGGCACTATCTGGTCTCTGAAAAGCCCTCCACTAAGATCGCCATAGAGAAAACAACAATATATATCAACATGCATCATGGATTAGCTTGTAATAATACATAATGACAAAGGTTTGTAATGGCTCAGAGACATACCTTGCAAGCAAGGATTGCATGAAAGTTGGAGAGGCTGTATGCATTGTCTATTGGCCAATAGACATCGACGTACTAAAAAAAGTACCTAGATGTAGTTCCTGCGTTAGTGAGGATGTTGGTTGTGATGCCTTTGTCAACAACTACATCTATGTTAACTAACTCATATAGTCTTCCCATTGCATCGGAGCTATGTTGCTCTCCTGTATTATATAACCTATCGATAATTTACTCTACTTGTTGAACAAGTTTGTCCACTGCCTCGTAACAGGAACTCTCTCTTTCTCAAGTACATTGTATACCATTGCTGGCTATTTTGGCAGAGGTGACTGAGATTGGGGTATGTCTATATACCATCATTCCTCACCAACGAACCTCAATGCTACCTTCAATAAAGATCTAATATTTGAATCAGGCTGTATCAAATGTCGTATATGCTCAATAACATTCGCCTACAGTTAACAAATGATAGATAATTTGTACTTGTTTGAGAAAAGTAAAGAATATATAATAAACCAATCATGAAAAGTAATGAATTGATAAAGTAATGAAAACATATTTTTATGAACTATGGCTCCAACATGGCTAATGAATTGCTAGGTATGTAGCCTGTACCAGACAATATAATCGTCATGGTAGTAGACCGACAAGCACTCTATGGGTAATCCTGGAGGGCACATATAGGTATATCGATGGTCCTTCTATAGCCTCACATGCATATGGAATAGATCATCCTATTTCGTTCCATGCTAACAACGACCACCCTTTATTGTAGTATGCGTCCCTTCATCAGGTTCAAGAAGTATTGGAATACCTTGGATGTACCTGAATTACCTAAACACCTGGTCTAGGTAATGCCACTCTATGACATAAAAGGAAATTAACGGCACTCTCACTAGCCACAGTCGTCGATCTTGATGACGTATACCAGGTAAGTTTGTAATAATGCATTCGTTATACAAAAGCCAAACCACCTACGATAATAAATACAATTAATATTAAAGAATGAAATTAAAGTATTTAGGTACCTAAGAGGATTTATTACTTACATATTCATCTCTCAGCTCATTCAATTTGTGCCGATAAATCGTTACAAGACAACATCTCTTCAAGATGCGCTGGTTTACCTCTCCAATCCACCTATAAAAAACATGTTTAAATATTAATAAACACAACGAACCAATAAAAAACATGTTTATGTGTGTGATGAGAAATTTATTATTACCTTATGCCTAAAGCCTGATCATATTCTTAGACCATTAGGTTTTTGAGGACAAACTGAAGTGGGCCGATCTTTGGGCAGCCCACATACTAAGGAGTGTAAGATCTCTAGAGATAGAGAATGCAGTATGACTGGTGGCCCTACACAATTGGTGATGCAAATATGCCAAATATGTGCTACCCTAGCTATATGATACTATTGAATCAAAATCTAATAGCATCGGTAACTAGCACGAGTTGACCCTTGCCTTAATAGACTCTAGAAATAGAATATAGCTTATGAGCCACATTATGCTCGCTCGGACATAGTGACGACCTGTCTTGTCGTCAGCATCATTAGCTAACTTGGCAGGGTCATACATATCCTCAAACCATTTAAGTTGAATGGCATTGCCGATTGCACTACATGGTGTAGACTTTGGGTTCCTACTGAAGCACATCACACACATCTTTGGCCAATCAGGTGGTGCCTGATGGCTCATCAATAGGATGCCTTTGATCAAAAGTCCGTACCATACAGCCATGTCCTAGAGTGTTATCATCATCTCTTCTACTAGTAGGTGAAGGGTATGTGTCTCTAGTCGCCATCGCTCCACCAAAGCTATAATCATAACTGCGTTGATTGTGATGTGACTGATGCGTCATACGTCCCAAAAGCCTGTAGTCTTAATGTATCTGATGAACGCAGCGTTCTCCACTGGCTTCTACTTCCATGTTTGTTGATAGATCTTCAGCACACCCTATAAATCAAAATTATCAGTGCCACCTAAAATCTCTACATTCCAGATGGCTTGTGACCGATGCACCTCTTGGTGCTTCAAAATAGTCCGATTAGTAGGACCTCCATCACTAAAAATGTCTGCGTGCTACTGTGATGCCATCTCTTAACAAAATATTCAACAACAAACCTAATTAACTAACAACACACATTAAAACTAATAAACTACAAAATATACACCATATAAATCACCTTACCTAAAATACCAATGCACCTTAAACAAACCTTGTAAATTAATCAATCACTTGTTCAAGAACATAAACAAATTCAAGAAATGCCTATCGAAAATTTAACGAAATTCCTAACACAATTTTAATGATATACTTAACACTAATTTAACGATATACCTAATGCAAATTTAACAAATTAACTAACTAAGATTTAACGAATTAATTAACTAAGATTTAACGAAAACACCTAACAACAATTTAACTAACC
Source organism: Hypericum perforatum (assembly GCA_012979155.1). NCBI lineage: Eukaryota > Viridiplantae > Streptophyta > Magnoliopsida > Malpighiales > Hypericaceae > Hypericum > Hypericum perforatum. The sequence continues at coordinate 59,044 of SOPF01027286.1, read as the reverse complement.
AACAATTTAATAATTTAACTAACCAACAATTTAACTAACCAACAATTTAACAAAAATTTAAGTAAATTATCTAACAAAAATTCCGGGCAGATCGGGCAGTGGTAGATGGGGGTGACCAGGGCGGTGATGTACGGGGCGAGCCAGGGTGGCCTTACATAAGATAGAGATAGAAGAAGGCCGGGGAGGCCGAGCCATGGCCATGGGTGTCGGGGCGGGCTGGGTTTCTTCTCTAGAAGGCTGGGTTTCATTATTGGAGGCTAGGTTCATTAGAAATTTTTAGAGGAGAGGAAGAAGAAGTCGATCTGGAAAGAAATCCCATGTTCGGCTTATAACTTAATAATCAACCAATATACAGGGAAAAATCCCGTCTACTGGTTCAATACACGGAATTTTTCTTTGTGTAGTACACTATTTTTTTCGTGTATTGAATCTAAAAAAAATCCCAAGTATTGGTATACATGGGAAAAAATTCCGTATATTAAACCAGTACACAGGATTTTTTTAAAACAGTCCCTCGTGGATGCCCTTTTTTGCAATTTTATTTTTTTGGGTAGTAATTTGGAAATTTTTCATGAAAAGCTTATCTTTGTGGCATCGTCATTTCCAAGTTTAGTCTGGAAGAAGGGATCAGCTCCTCTTTGGTAGACCTCTACCGCTCCCTCTTCGATGGAATTACAAAATTTTTAATTAGGGCTCGTGTGTTTGGTTATTAAATGTTGTAGCGGTGGAGCCACCCAATGGACCGAAGCATCTCGACGAGGAGGAGAGGGACGTGTGGAGACAAAGTGCCAATTGGAATATGTAATTTTTTTTCCAAAGAAATCCAAGAGATGATTTATTACCTATGGGATTTATCTAGGAGGTGGTGGTTTATCATTTTAGCAATGGTTTTGAGATGATGTGGAGATGAAGTGCTAATTGGAATAACATTGATGAGTTTTCTGGTTGGTCCCGCTAGCCTTTGCTAGTTTCTGACGTGGGTTTGTTGGTTGAGAGATGGAGAGAGTTGTAGATTGGAGGTAGGAGGATGAAGAGGAGGGAGAAAGATAATTTTTGTTTTGTTTTTTTTTGTATAAGGGTATTTTTGTCATTTTCTATGCTTCCTCACCGGAGAAAATCTCCAATTCTGGCATGAGGGGCTGAATTGTACAATTTTGCCAAACTAAGGGGGTTTATTAATCGATTTGCAAAAAGCAAGGGTGTGAGCATTAAATACACCAAACCCGAGGGGGCCAGATATAATTTACCCTAAAAGTAACCTATATTTAACTAACCAATCACACACATTCTAATATACCCACGCGTTGACCAAATGGCGATAAATTAACAAGTAGCACATCATAAGTAATTCATCAAGTTTACATATCTGAAACCACAAACTAAGACAAAATGACGTATCACACAAATCAAACAAACTTTATATACACAGATAGACATGTTTCGACCCAAATCCAGAGTTGTGAATGCCATATAAATGGATGGACTTTAGACAAGTCTAGAATGTGTCACTTCTTCTCACAACACGAGGATACCATATCTTAAAGCGCTATCATATCAAACTCTGTCAGCCAAACATATTGTATCAAATCCAATGTATTCTCAAAATATGTGCACATATGCCAACATCCTCGGTTGGTCACAGGTAGACCTCATCGTCTGCCATCTCACAAATTGACTCATAAAAATCATACTTACCAAGACTAGTTGGTCACATATACAAATTTATACCAAACATCACACGTATCAAAAATAGACTCATAATTTGCCAAATCTACAAACTTTCCAAGAATACATCAAAAGACTCTCATCAAGGATTCAAATATAACAACACATCAAACCAAAGCATGTACATGAAATCAACATATAAAGTTAGCTAAAACAAAGATTACGGATAATATCCCCCTCACTTAGACCAAAGTTGCGCAGTTGCTCCAAAACGATTTCCGTACTTTGCTTTACGTCCCTCGGTGTTCGGATTCCAAAATATGATCAACTAATCAATAGAATAAACCTTCTATCAAACACAACCTCTCAAGCATAAGGAAAACTTGAAAACTCATCACCAAAGGCCCTAAATTTGGATTCCTACAATAAAATCCCCAAAACTTCACAAAGGTCCTCAAACCCATCCTCAAAGCTTAGCTTATCATCAAACTTCCACATATAATCCATTCATAACCTCAACTAACCTCAAGTTCCTTACTTAGGTCAACAAAAGTTGCTTAAAACCTAACATACTTACGTCTTCTTCAAGGTAAAGAAAGGATATATACCTATGTTTAATAAACCTTAATCAAAAACTCACTCACTAACCTCCAAATCAAAGATCTTCTTCTTTTTCTTTTCTCCTCTTCTTCCATATTTTTCTTCCTCTCTTCTCTCTCTCTCTCTTTGTTTTCAAATGGATGAGCACAAATGAATCCACTCACAAGCCTCCCTTAGATATTTTCTCCCAAACTTTCCTTAAATGGAAACTTAGTCTACTAACAAGTGGACATGATTTTTCCCTTTTGATCCTTGGTTTTTCTAGTCTTTCCAAAGTCACTCCAAACTCCTACTTAAGTTCCAATAAGTCCATAAATCAAGCCTTAATCCATAATAACCATATTGCTCACCATTTCATAAATTCTACCAATACTGACGAAAATCGTACCTATAATTGAGCACTTAAAACTCTTCCATGATCCCACCAGCTAAACCCATAATTATCAAAACTCAAAACAACAAAGTTGTAGTTCTAGATATTACAAATCCACTCAAATTGGAATCACCTAAATCGGAGGTCGTATGAGGAAGTTATGTCTTTTTGAAGTGAATAGGTCCCAAATTTGGAGAATCACAAAACTCAAATTAGCAAGTTGTAGATCTATGTCTTACAAATTTATTCGTCTTTGAATTACTCAACTTGGAGTTCGTATGAGAAAGTTATGCCCATTTTACTAATGGACAACTGTTAAGGTTGGGAATTGACTGGTCATCGTCGGTTAGTCGGGGCTTCTTCAACCTAGGCTCTCAAGATCTATCAATTGGGGGCCTCCATGTACTCTCCATCTCTATTAACGTCCTAAAAAAATTAAACAAAATAATCATAATCAAAACCCTAATTCCTCCGTTTGCAAATCATTTTTCACTCTTATTACATAGTGAAAAAAAGAATTCAAGAAAAAATAAATCAATAATTAATACAAAGGAAGAACATAAATGTGGGGGAGGGGGAAGTTAATGGGTGGTTTTTTATTTTTGATTATTTTGTAGAAATCAAGGAAAAAATATGTTATTTTGCAAATTTTAAATGTTAATAAGGAAAATAAAAATAATTAGGGATACTTTAATTAAAGAAATATTTGTTCAATATCAATTATTTCATCAACTATTAATAACCATGAGATTAAAAATTTAGAGTTAAAATCTTCATCTAATAGTCTAGAAACAATCCCCTTGGTGGAGACTACATTTTAGACATCTCCACTGAATCAGAGCAGATTGGTTGGGGACAAGGATAGTCTTCACCCACAGGACTAAATACATTCAATACTAAAAAAAGTATTTGGATAACTATCAAATAATTAAAAACCTTAAAAAACACACTAAATCCAAAAAAGACATGACGACCAAGAAAAATTAAATATTTTTCTCCTTCATTATTTTGAAAATCACACATTCAACAAAAATTTACCTCCCTCCTCCTTCTCACCCTTCCCACCATTACTTCTGATCTATCCATATTCTTCAATGCCACGTCTGATCCATCGTCCATGCCGCACCACCGTCTATTCACCGTCGTCATCAACTTTGCACGTCCATGTAGCATCATCGTTTACTCATTGCTTTTGTTGTCGAATCCTTGATCCATTCACCAAACCCTAAATCCTAAAAAGCTAAAATTTTGAACACTAAAAACTAAAAATCCAAATTTTGAAATAAAGCGTGGAAGATACTTTTCATGTTAAATTAAATAGAATAAATACAATTTAGAATCCTCACAAGAACACTTACAAAGATTAGACAATTGTGCAATAGAATAAAGATTGGAAATTGAGAAGAAATCAAAGATAAGAGAGAAATTAAATAACACAACCATATGATTTATATTCCACAACATTTTCTTACAGCTCAAAACCTTAAGATACATATTCAGAACATAACCAATAGGAATTAAACTATATTTTTAAGTTTTTTTGGTAAAAAAGTTAATTACAACTTCGAAGGACTAAATAGAAGTTACATAAGGACTAAATTGAAATAACCCAAAAACTACATAAACTTAACAAAAATATAAAAACTTGAATGGAATGAGAACACGACATGTGTCTCACAACCATCCTTTATTGCTAACCCACATCATCTTTCCCATTATAGCTGTCGCAACGGCTATTAACCGCTTCTAACAGTAGTAACCACCTTCTTCCTCCTTGCCCGCATTTGATTCTTCAACCATCTCTCTTGACAATTTGTACACTTCCTATGATGACTCTATAACCAATTTTGATGACTTCGAACGCCAAAAATATATGCATAACATTTTCTCCTACTTAAGTTCTTTGTCCATTAGGAACTGAGTTGAAATTAGGACTTCAGATCACCATAAAATTCTCAGGTTGCCTCAGACTTAGGAACTCTAATCTACTTAATAAAGACTTGTTCGAAAGCTTGATTCTTTCTCTTTATCGTCCTTCAATCAAGAATAGCTTCAAGCTCTTGTAGGGGGATAAGTTGGTCATGAACATCCATCCTTGTCACGGGCATAACACCAACAAACTTCTTTAATTGGGAAACATGAAATATAGAATGGATGTTTGTAGAAGGAGGAAGATTAAGTGTATAATATATTGCTTCCTTAGTGTTAATATTGCAATATGACCCAAAGTAGCATGGAGCTAGCTTATGATTGAACCTCCTCTTTAGTGAATGTTGCCTATATGGTCGAAGTTTAAGCCAAATTAAATTACTAATCACAAACATCATGTCGGATGTCTGCTTACTACTTTATTTTATGCTAAGCATAGTCTCTAGCTTCGAGTCACCTGTAATATAAGGTAAATGAATTAGAGGTGGTTGACTATATAGAGCTTCAAAAGGAGAAACCCTTGTAGAAATATGGAAGGTTGAATTATACTAGAATTTAGCCAAGGCAACCAATTACTCTAATCCCTAGGATTATTATGCACCGCAAATATGTTTCTAATCCCTTATTAACAACTTTAGTTTGACCATCCGTCTATGGGTGATAAGCTATAAACATCTTCAAATCCACTCTTTGTAATCTGAAGAGTTCCTGCCAGAATTTGCGTAGAAAAATAGGGTCTCTGTCTGTAATGATCATTTCAAGCAATCCATAAAGCTTAAAAATATTATCAAGAAAAAGTTGAGCAACTATTTTTGTAGAAAACGAGTGCTAACGGAGGTAAAAATGACTGTACTTGCTCAATCAATCCACAACTACCAAGATAGTTGTATTTCCATGAGATGATGGAAGCCCTTTAATGAACTTCGTGGAAATGCACCACCAAACTACTTCTAGAATTGGAATGGGTTGCAACAAACCAGGAGAAGTAGAAGTATCATACTTACATTGTTGACAAATTAAGCAAGCTTGAACAAAACATCGTACATCTCTTTCCATTCATGTAACATAGTCTGCCACTTTTTATAAGTAGCTTGCATACCAGAATGACCTCCAAGAGATGATTTATAATACAAGGTCGTTAATCATTTTCTCAACTATAAATCTGGTCTAACCATTAATCTCCCCTTTCGCAATAGCTATCCATCGTGATATTGTAGGATTCTAATTTGATCTTTATTTTGCTGCAATTTGTTAATCAATTCCAAGAACCTCTGATCTTTGGAATAGCTGGCCATAATCACTTCCATAAGTTCATCCAAATTCAAAACACAAAGAGCAGCAAATTCAGGATCTTTAAGCAGCTCAAAATTGTTAACTTATCTTGCTTGTGCAGGGAAAGAATTTTCCAAAGGGCGTAAAGATAAAGCATCTGCAACCAAATTATCTGTACCTTTATTGTATCAAATTTGGAAGTCATAGCTCATTAGTTTTGCTAACCATGGACATTAGCTAGTGGTGGATTACGTTTGAGTTAAAAAGTAATTAAGACTCTTATGATCAGTCTTGATAATGAATGGTTTATAGGCCAGATAATGATGTAACTTAGTAACCGCTATAACTGTGGCCTTAAGTTCCTTCTCATAAACTAATAAAGTTAAGAACTTAGAACCCATTGCTTTATTGAAGTAAGAATTTGGATGATTCTTTTGCAATAAAATAGCTCTAACTCCCTCTTTGGAAGCATCATATTTGACCACAAAAACCTTATTGACGTCTGGCAAAACTAGAACTGTAGCACAAATTGTTGTTGTCTTCAGGTGTTTAAATGCTTCCTCTACTTTAATCGACCACTGAAAGGAATTATTCTTTAAAAATGGAGTTAAAGACTTATTAATAAGGTCATAATCTCTAATAAACCCCCTGTAATAACCATATAATTCCAGAAATCCTCGCACATACTTCAATATCTTTGGAATCATATACTTCTGCATATATTCAATCTTCTTAGGATCAGTAAAAACTCCTCCTAAGCTAATTATATGGCCTAAATATTATACAAATATTGATCCAAATACACATTTTCTCAGCTTAGCATGTATCAAATTCTCCCTAAGAGACTTCAGAGCCAACTCTACATGTTATAAATGCTACTAGAAATCTCTGCTATAGATCAAAATGTTATCAAAAAATACCAATATGAACCTTCTTAAATAAGGTCAAAAACATCATTCATAAATTTTTGAAAAGTTGTAGGTGCATTGGATAAATCAAATGGCATTATAAAGAATGCATATAAACAATCACGAGTTCTGAAAGCTGTCTTCTCGGCATCAAGAGGATATTTGAATCTGATGGTAACCAGATCTTAGATCGATTGCAAAAAACTATTCTACTCCTCTTAACTCATCAAACAATTCTTATATCATATGAATGAGATACATACCCTTAATAGTGAATGCATTTAAAGCTCTATAATCGACACAAAATCTCCAAGTTCCATCCTTCTTCTTCACCAATACCATAAGAGAAGCAAAATTGTTATGATTATGCTGAATAATCCTAACTTGAAGCATATCTTTGACCATTTGTTCTATATCATTCTTCTATGTACTAGAATGTTTAAGAGCTCTCAATTGTATCACTTTTAGCTGATCCAAAAGTTATGATCCTAATGATCTTCATCTGAGTGAGAGTAGGAATCCAAACTTTAGCGGGAGTTTGGATTAAAATTTTTGTAGAATATGAATTCTGGTTATGATGGATATATGAGATATTTATCAAAACAAAAAATTTATAAAGCAATAAGAATAATTTTTTTCATGCTAATGACTAAAGGTTGAAAGTGTGAAAAATATTCTCTTGTATAAAAATATAAGTGATACTTCTTTCAGCAAGTCCTATAAGATGAGAATGAACATTAGATAATTCTGGATGCTCTGTTAGTTCTTAATTAGAATAAATTTGTTAATATAATAGATAAATAGATAAGACCAAACTATGTTTAAGAACTAGTTTGGTGCTGACCTGTTTATGTGGCACAGTTTGAGAATTAATAAATTCTCAAGATTAACAATTAATAAATTCTCAATATTAAGAATAAATAGTCATACTTAACTTTTAGTGGTGTCACATAACATGAAAGAGTTGGTTATGAGTAGTCATTCTCAATTGTTATGAGATTTTTAACTGTTGGGTTAATTTTGACTATAATGACTTACTTGATCTAGAGCTACATCAAATGTATGTAATGTCTATATTTCTCAGTGAAGAACTAGATGGAGAAACTCATATAGTTTGACCAGAGAGTTGTATTCATATATTGATATACCAAACATAGAGTTTGTGAAGTAGCCTCAATCTATCTGTGAGTTAGTGTTATACTCGTCATTACATGATTTGATCATAATAAAAAAATGTCATATATCTTTTGAGTTGATTGATGAGTACTATGATAACAATATCAAATGCTCTGGAAAAGGTTTGTCATTATATGTAAATGACATATGACTGGTCAAAATTGACTAGAAATATCTTTATAAGATCAAAGTATGGTTTATGAAGAAGTTCATTACTACTCGAAGTTAAGATCTTGATAAATTTTTTGAGTTTAACAGTTTAAATGTGATCATATAGTCCTATGTGCCTTAGTAGTCAAAATAAAGTCATTTTTTAAAGTAAAGACTTGTGTCCAGATATTCCTTATAAGGTAAACGATGTGAGGAATGTCCTTTAAGCAAATGTTTTTAGATTATGGTTATCCAAACATAGCACATTGACTAATAGTCAAGAAAATTATAAAGTACTTAGAAATGATTGTAGTACAATAATTTAGATTTAAACTTGACATCATAGGTTATGCTAATGCCAATTAGGCATGAGATGTGAATATATGAATATTCTTATTTGGATATATTTATTTTCCATTCAGAGAAGCTATCTCATAAAGTAGCTATGAATAGACTAAAGTATATCTCCTTATTAGTTATAAGAGATGTGAATGTAGGTTTTATAACTATTGTGTAATAAATAAAATGGTTAAAGAGAATCTTCAATAATTTATCTAAAGCTATCCCAGATGACCAATTAACATATGTTATGTTTAGTTGTTATATATAAATAAGTAAACATGAAACACATATCTATGTGAGATATGATTGCAGATCTATGGTTATATCTTATGATATATTGAGAAATATGATAGGTCCCAGAATTTGTGAATAAGTTGTTTCTTGCTCATATAGTGTCTATTGAATTTGTTATTCAATGGAATTTGATACTAAATTAGTAATACAATTGTGAATGTTATTTTGAGTGACATTTACTAATACATTAAGACAGAAAAGTAGCCCACTCACACGGATGTTTACCTCAGTGGTAATCAACGAGTTGATTCCTTGTTGAGATGAGACAGTTTTATGAACATAATTACATCAAATGTCTATTCTAAAATGTTGATGCCATCTTGCTTAACTACAAGATAAGTTCTTGTTAAAGTGCAAAATTTATGAATGCAAGCATTTGTTGGTGAATAAGATTTTTGTGAATCCGAGTCATAAGAAATAAGTGGAACTTATTATTTATTTGTCTTGATAGCCTGGAGCAGTTTTATGCAAACAAAAGTTGTTGTTCAATAAAACATCAAGGCTGACACTTTAGTATGGTGTTAATTTGTGTATCACATGCGCTCCTTTTTGGAGGAATGAACATCATAAAATGTGGATAGTACCATATTTTCTTTGTCGACCAATGGATGAGAAATCATAGAGTGATTTCTATTTCCTTGGTGTGAGACCAATTTCAAAAACTTAGTTTTTGACACACTATCCTTATGATCCCTAACGTATTTTTGGAAGTATGATTTTTATATTGCTAGCTTGGAAAGTCTATGAAAAGGTCATGATTCATAATTCGACCTTGAAAGGCTGACTAGAAAAGTAGATATTATCACGATAGAAGAAATACTTATAAAGGAGAAGTTCTTCATCGATCACATTCCTGAGCTTTGTTGTTCTCGTGCACCTATTGTGTTATGAGTAATATAATAGTGAACATGAACAAATTATTTGAAATCACGTGTGATAACAATAGGATATGAGATGAGACCTAAGATAATATATACTTTACGTAATAAGAATATCGAAATGCTATAATTCATGTGACTGTTGTGGGTGCTCTTGAGTTTAGCTATCTACACTCGATGTATGCTGGTCACACGAAATCTTTGCTAAGTAAAAATCTGAGATTTTGTTAATTATGATCAATAATGTGTGAGTGGAAGATGTTAGCTTTTTTGGGTTGCGTTTTACCCATTATTGTGCAAATCAGTGCACAAGCCCATTTGAGGGCCCAAAAGGCAGGTCCAGTAGCCTTTCCAAGTTGATTGACACTTGGAAAGATGACCAAGCAAACTACCAAAGTAGTTTTACCATGTGGCAGCTTACTCACTCCATAGGGGTGAGTTGGCAAGCCATGGGTCTCCCTATAAAAGGGAGGAGAAGTTGATGAGCAAATGGTAAGTTTTTCATCCTTATCCACACTCAGAAGAGACGAATTTTGTATGAGTCTTATATGTCTCAGACTTTGCGAAGTAAAGCCATTCATGGAAATCGTTCACGTATCCAATTTATTAGTGATCATGAATCGACCAGTGACACTACCTCGTTACAACGGTTCTCTGGAAGCACGCTACAACAAGTAAGACTTGTTATTTATTAATGAATTAGTTCATTAATTATAACATGATTTAACGTGTGATAATTTATTAATCGCGCGTGAAATCCTTTAGTTTGACAAATAAAATCAAAATCATGTTGTTTAGTGTTATTTGGTGTGCAATTTTTTTAACCAAACCTTAGTGGTTGGCTGATAGATATCTATCAGCCAATTTTTAGGTGTTTGGTGAATTAAAAAAAATTGGCTGTTGGAACTTAAGAGCTAATTTTTCCAACAGCTAGAATTTATAGCTGTTACATTTAGCTGATGGCTGTTACAATATCAAATTACTAAATAGCCCTTGATTTAGATAATTTCTAATTAAATATTAAATTAAGAGGGATACTTTTTTTAATTGGTGAAAACATAGAGATAAATATTAAATATTACTATTAAATATTAAATTAAGAGGGACACTTTTTTTATTGACGAAAATATAGAAATAAATACTAAATATTATTATATTAAATATTAAATTAAGAGAGACATTTTTTTAATTGACGGGAGTATAAAGATAAATAATATGTACTATATTAAATATTAAATTAAGAGAAACACTTTTAAATTGGCGAAAGCATAAAGATAAATAATATGTATTATAAAATATTAAAGAATGATGTTTATTAGTCAATTACCCTTATAAGTAATTTTACAACTCAACAGCAACAGTCAATGCCAATTTACCAAACACTTTTGCAAAAATCGGATATCAGCTATCAGCTGAAAACTATCAGCCAACAGCTAACATCTAAATTTCATTAGCTGTACTAAACAGACCCTTAATCTTTGGTATAATGATGAGTTTCTGCTTTGACTATAACTGTTGTTTGGTTCCTTGGTTCCTTGCTTGGTTTTTAAGATGGGTTGCTGGTATTTAATAGGCTTCGTTTATTTATTTTTTAAGATCATAGTTTTAAGATGGTTTTCTAATATATTAATGTATAAATTTATTTTGATGGTTTTATTTTTTCTAGTTAGAAGAATTTAAGTTATAAGGGTGATAATGTAAAAAAAAACGATATCCATTCCTAAATATATATTTTGATTTCAAACAAGAAAATAGAAGTAATTCTAATTCTATTTCCATTAGATTGGAGATAGGTTTTCCTGTCAAATTTGGTTCCAAACAAGCTATAGGAATTAACCAATTTATTTTCCAGTAGAGGGCTCCTGTTAATTAGAGGAAGACACCACAAACATAAGACCATCGTTTCTCTTTGCCGTACATACATATGACCCCAAGCTGCCCCTTTGCGTGAAAGACGAAGCTAGAAAAACCAAAACCCAGTTTCCAGGTAACACTGTATATCCGAACTTAGGTTCCCCAATCTATCTCTTCTTAATCCCGAAATTCTCCTCGCTTTTTTCAGTTGTATGATTTTCGACTAAACGCTACGCATAATTTTTAGCTTGCGGGTGAGCGAGAAACCTTGGAACACCCTGAAGCGTCTTTCTTCATGAGATTAATCCTTACTTTCTGCGGTTGCGTTATTTTGGCTTCGTTGTTTCATTTTCCTTAGTTTCCCTGCGCTGTGTCGAAATGACTTTAATTTGGTCCTATGCTTTTGGTCGTTCCCTTCCGTTTCGACAATCCGCAAAGTCCCATTGGTGTTTGGCATGTAGTTGTGTCCGGTGATGTACAAACCAACTCCATTGAGTTGTTGTATGTTCTACTTTTGCCTTCGGTCTTCCTACTGCCACGACCACTGTGGGAGTGCGTTGTGCGTGTGTGGGGTCGGGTCCCCCCAATGGATCTCCCGGTTCACAGTTCACTAAGTGTTGGCCACCCCTAAGTATGCAGGTTTAAGATGATTTTAACGGTACTCTGGTAGTTGGCTGTGTCGTTAAGCGGCTTTGGATCTTGCTTTGAGGACACATGAGTTTGGTCTTTGAAAAGTTGAGGTTTGATGTTTAGTTGTACTTTTGACTATTTGAGTTGGTAGAGAGATTGCCATTCCAAAACTTTTGATGCTTTCTAATATCTAGTTCCTTTATTTTGTTCTTGCTAATTTGTGGGTCTTGGATGCTGAGTTCCGGCTTCCTTCTTCGTTGTTTAAGAACCTTGCAAAGGTGCAACATTGCTCAGTTTTGAACATTTGAAGAAACAGAGAGGTGATTCTGTAATCATACGCATATAACATCAGCATGTCATTTTTTTTCTTTTCTTGCTCCTTGTGCTCGTAAACTAGTACAAGTGGCATGCCGATTCAAAGGACACTTGAGCAATCAGGATCAGCATATTAAGTAATCAGAATCTGAGTTAAAAGATTTTGCAGAAGCTAGTTTAAAGTAGAAGACTCATGTCTGATTTCCAGACCTCTACTCACCGGGCCAAGTGGATATTCACGCCTCAGCAATTGGTACCTGAATTAGTCCTTACCTTTATCGAAGATGTCAAAAACAACAAATCATCGATTCTTCCAAAAAAAAGTTTATTTTGCATTTACAGGCAGAGAAGCGTAAAGCTGCCAATCAAAGAGCCAAACAGTTGTTAGAGAAGGTACTATTTGGTCTTGCATTAGTTTCGATGTTTTGGCTTTGTCCAGGAAGTGGATATTTGCTGTCAATCTTTGTGACCCGCAATCAGCATTCGTTGCTGCCAATTTGATATTTTAATTTGTAAATGCTAAATTGACTTCTTTCTCGCCCTCTTTTTATGATGTTGAAGAATGGATCAAGCCGGATGGACGTTGACGTTGATGGGTCATTGTCATTTCCGGAACGTCAAGTTAATATTTCTGGTGATAATGGTAAATGTTAAATTTACTTTTGCTTCTAATTTGATCTTTTACTTGGTGACGAGTCTTCCGTTGTTTTTTCATAAAATGCTTATGAAAATCTCAATTATTTATTGTGTTGCAGCTTCTGATAAGCATTCTCGGCCGAAAGCTCTGAATGTTGAAGATGAGCAGTTGATGAGAGTGTATTATGAGTTCAAACTGAGAGAAGTATGCAGTGCATTTTACTTCCCTCATAAGATTCAGGTATTAAGATTTATGATTTTGGTGCGCTCCCAGTGTACCATGATCAGTCTCCTCTGTTAACTAATTCCTTTTTTGATGGTTTGGATTTGTAGGCCACGGCTCTTATATACTTCAAAAGGTTCTATCTACAATGGTCAGTTATGGAGCATGATCCAAAAATCATAATGTAAGACACTTTCTATCTCAGGTGTACTATTTAATTGATTATGCTTGGACCCTAACACCGTCTCCTCAAGTTGTATTGTTACAAGTCGTCACCAACTGTCGTGCAGGTTAACCTGTGTATATGCTGCTTGTAAGATAGAAGAAAATCATGTATCAGCAGAGGAGCTTGGTAAGGGGATTTCACAGGATCATCAGATGATTCTCAACTATGAGATGATAGTTCTTCAGGCATGGAAGTCACATTTGATCTATTCTGTCTACAATTCGCCTCATTTATTTTTACACTTGATAGTGGCGTTTGATGCATTTCACAGACTTTGGAATTTGATCTCATTGTTTTTGCTCCATATCGCTCCATTGAAGGTTTTATTATTAATATGGAGGTAAGCTTGTTTAAGCTATGCGTTGCTCTGTTGTGTTTCAGAAATGTAAAAGGAAAAAAAATTATCATCGCCCTTTCTAGTTGAATCTTTCTGAAGTTGCCAGAAGCTCATTTTCACAGTTAGGGAACCATGATCTCCAATCATTGACTTTAGTTTGATTTTGTAGGACTATGGATTTGTCAAAGATGAGCATCTCCAGAAACTCAAGGTACAAATTTTACATTACCCACTGTTAGGAAATAGGACTATCAGTTGGATACTTTAATTTATCAGTCAGTTCTGAACCAAGTCTTAATTCTGACATTTTCAGCACTGAATAGATTGCTTCTGTTAGCCTAGAACAGGATGTTAAATGTCAATTGTCTTGCTTGTTGCATTTGGTTTGGTACTCTTGCAGGAGATTGCATTTGCAGATGTTGACAAAATGATGTTCACCGATGCTCCACTTCTCTTCCCTCCGGCACAGGTATTGTTCATACACGCTCTTTATTTGTTGAACGTTAATGTTTTCGGAAGTTGAAGTTCCATTTTGAAGATAGTTCATATATTCCATTTATCTGAGAAAGGGGGAGATCTTGCACGTCACGAGGGTCTGTGATTAGCGGTGTATGTGACTTCATTAGAAGTGGGTTTAAAATAAAACATGTGTGCTTGGCATAAGCTTTGATGTTTGAGTAGGTGGTGTGGTTTATGCCCTAGTTACACCTTCTTGAATTTGTGTCAGTTGGCATTAGCAGCATTAAGGAGTGCAAATGAGGTTTTGAGAGTTCTCGACTTTGAAAGGTTTCAATTGCTTCTCTATTCTTCCTCTCACTTTCCTCTTCAACACATATTCGGATGCATACGCTTAAACTGTTTATAAGGTGCTTTATTCTTCAGCTTTATTTTTTTACAGATGGCTAGGCAATATTTTATCTCATCAGGATTCTGGGCACACAATTTTGGAGCTATCTGATTCTCTGGGTGCTATTGATTCTTTGGTATACGTCAATTTATCTATCTTTTGTTTAAATTTGATGCACCCTCACTATTTTAGTTTCCCATTTTGTATTTACTTTTTTCTCCTATTCATATCAGGTAAGTTTGTATAAGTTCCCTACAGAAAAGGATATGAAGCACAAGAATCGCAAGCTCAAATCTTGCTGGGGCGATAGCTCACGTGAGGAGTATGTATTGCAAGCTTTGTCAAAGCAGTTGTTATTATCTTGGTACCTCGCTTTGTTCTGATCTGATGTTCAACTGTTTTGGGAGCAGTAAGAAACGGGAGAAGAAATCAAAACATAAGTACCACAAGAGCTCAAGTGAAACACGCAACGACCCTTCAGCAGCATGATGATAGTATGTTCTCTTCGATTGACTTGGTCTGTTATGCTTAAATCGCGAGACATCTGGTTGGTCGCCCTGTAATTGCTAGTTAGCAGTAGACATACCAATGTAATTTACTGATCTATATGCTGTTGTTCAGGTAAAGTGGGTTTCAACAATTGAGAGTTTTTGGTCGGCCAATATCAAATGAGGCATCACTCAAGAGTTCGTTGCTCAGTTGACTGAGAAACTCCTCGATCGCCTGCTGAGTAACGGTTGCCAGGATCCCTCTAAGCAGAATTATTGTGGAAGAGCCTATACTGTGTAACCTCAAAGCTGGAAAGCTCAGAGATAATGACATCTTCCTTTCGTTAGTCTGATCTCGGCAAGATGTCTGGCAATTTTTCTATGTTGAGCTACTGCATTTGCAGTATATTTTTCTTTGGCCAAACTTGCAAGTTATAACCGTAGTACCTGATGGTCATGCTTTTTGAACCAAATGAACCCATCTACCACGATTAACGATCATTCTAAACTAAACCAAAATTTCAACTTGCGAATTTTGGGAAAGCAAATGTATTAAATTTTGGCATGCAAGTGATTTAATGCTATTCGCGAATTGAATTTTTTGGTGAATTTAGATTTTGGTAGAGGTTGACTTAAACCCCGTGGTACAGAGTTTAGATAATTTGAGTGTTATTTTCTTTTTAAGCAAGATTTTTTTTTTGTAAAGGGAAAGAATTGATCTACTAATTTAAAAAAGTGGTACTACCTTTTTTTTAAAAGGGTGGCGCGAAGCCTATATTAGAACCGAATAACAATACGAAAGGGAAACAATACATAGCAAGAAGATAAGAAATCCTAAGCAGAACATGTGAGCAAGTTCGATGGTTGCAAAGTGGCACGGGGGGGTCGATGGGCAGTTGAAAAGGCCCGAAGGCCAACGACAATGCGAAAATTCTGTCGAAATAAACATTCGGCCAATAACCTCAAGGCAAAACCAAGAGGGCATCTGAGTGCATACGAGATGCAACTCAGATGAATACCAACGTCGACGTAAGTCGGCCGCGGCAAGGTTCTCCACCTGCAACCATCGAACATGCAAACAAGTCCGCAAGGATCTAAGGACAAGCGAAGGCCAAATCCGACAAAAGCAAAAGCATAAAAGGCTACACACAAGAAACAAGATCCGACTAAGCCCTAAACAAAAGGGGCTCGAAAGACATAATAAAATCAGATAACCAGGGAGGGGGCCGTCGGAGACCGCCCTCCCCGGGAACACCAACGGGCGCCCTAGGCTAGCCGGAGGGGGGGCCAGTCGCTGAGAGGGGTCTTGTGGAGTGTTGACGGCGGAGGGTAGAGGCCGGCGGTTGGCTAGGACGGGGCCGGTAGCCTAGAAGCGAGGACGGACGGCGGTGCGAGGCTCGCTGTTGGCGAGGGCTGAGGAGACGACCTGCTTGTGGCCGGAGGTTCGCTGCTTGTGGCCGGAGGTTCGCTGCCTAAGAACGGCGAGAGCTACGACCGGTGAAGACCTGAGGACTACGGTCGTCACGAAGCTTGGCTACGGCGAACGGTGAGGCAGGAGGCTAGGCTGACCTACGGTGGACGGCGAGGCCAGAGGCGAGACGAGCCTTGAGAGCGAACGGACACAGGTCGGTGTCGAGCACGAACAGACGACGAGGCAAAAACGGCAAGGAGGACGTCGAGATCGACGAAAGGCGACTGGCAAAGAAGAGGCGAGGAAGACAGCTAACGGAAGGCGGCTAGACAGAGGCTGGGCGGAGGAAGACAGGGAAGAAAGGAGGAAAAGGAGCCTCACGGAGGAGGAGAGATCCTCACAGAGGTGGAAGAGGAAATCCTCACGGAGGAGGAAGGGGAAGATGGGCACAGAACCCAAGTCAGAGCATTTTCAAACGGCAAATTTCAAGAGTATACTACACACGATAAAAAAAAATTGGTACTACCTACTACTATTATAGATTGATTGATTGCGAGGAAACAAACTTATAAAAAAAAACTTCAATTTATTATCGTTTAGTTTTACAGTTTAACACATTTAACATTACAGTTTAAAATTCATGAAACAGTATTCAAAATTTTAATAGGACTTCACATACGTACGCACTAGACAAAAAATATATACCAAGTTGTCGCGAAGACTGTCGTCCCTCCAGTCTCGGAACTCACATTGATTGACATCCGCGTAGACGACAGGCCACTTCCGATTTCTTCTTCCCGCTTAAACACACTCTCGAAGCTCCTCCAAAAACACACCCAAAAAAACCCCACCAACGAAAGCAAAGCACAATCTTGGGGCCTCAATGGGTTGCCTACGTTGCCCTGGCTTGCCGGTTCCCCTCTTAGCCCCTCCTCAGCCCTTCTCCCAGGTATCGCGAATTAAGT
Source organism: Hypericum perforatum (assembly GCA_012979155.1). Lineage (NCBI taxonomy): Eukaryota > Viridiplantae > Streptophyta > Magnoliopsida > Malpighiales > Hypericaceae > Hypericum > Hypericum perforatum. The sequence goes on along the minus strand of SOPF01027286.1, from coordinate 41,525 downwards.
GGATGATTGTTGTTTAGTTACTTAACGGATGAAAGGGTTTTAGTGGGCTGTTATAAAGGTTCTGCCTTTACCCCTTTTTTATCCTCTGAACTTGTTGGCTGCTACTACTCTTGGAGATATGCGTAGGAAGCGAACGGGTTTTTTCCTCGAAGAATTAGCCTCTGGGACTTGGGGTTTTTTTTTTTGTCTCGATTCGTTTCGTTTCGGTTCTGAACTTGGAAGCTTTTAGTTAGGGACAAGAAGTTAGGCTGTGTTGGTTCGTCTTGGAATTTGGCGTCGTGTAAGTGTATTTGTAGTGAATGTGCGCAATTCCGGATTCTCTAGAGGAATTTTGTACCTTGGAGTCGATTTCGCTTGTATTTTTTTTTGGGAGGAGATTGCGACTCCGAATGAGAGGTACTACACAAAAATTGTATAGTCTTATTGAAGTTCCGAAGTCAACATAACGATAGGTTGTATGAAATGAAGACGCTAGCTTGGTGGCCAAGAATGCTTGCGATCAGGTGGTTTCTGACCATATTTAGCCAATGTGGTTAGCAGATATAGCTAGTAGGTTTAAACATTCATGAACTACATTGTCAGAAGTTAAGAGCATCTACGTTGGAACTACTTGCTTGTGAGGCTTTAATGTATGGGCAACTGAGGCTTTCAGTCCAACTATCTGTTGCACTTTCTTTTGGCCAATTTCAGTTTCGTTTTTCTTTGTTATTCCTGGGGATGGAATCTCTCTTAGATAAGCTGTTTCAAACATGGTTTCATATGGCGTAAAAACTGGTTATTCTCTTGTTGTTTTCTGCTTCTTTTGTTTTGGAAGTTTAATTAGCCTATTTTTCTGTCATGTTTAGGAATTGTATGAAAAAAGATCATTCCTGCTCAGATATTCAAAGCAAAGGAAATATGTTACAGGTAACGATTTCTTGTTCTGTAGTCTTGTAAGTTTTATGCTTTTTCAAAAGTATCAGCATCGCATCTGTCTTGCCCTGTCTATCTCACTTGAATACGTTACTTTGTTCTAACTAATTATAGGCTTTGTGTGGCAAGATCTATGTTGACTTAGTAAATTGAGTTAAATATACTAGATCCTTGTCAGCAGAACTGCTTCCATTAAAATTTTAATTCAAAGTTTCATCTTTTCAAAAAAAGAAATACGAAGTATCCCCTGCCTTTGGATTTCTGAAATCACTGAACATATGCTCGGACCAATTAATTTTATTTTTTGTGCCTCATCTTCACCAACCATTTTCTAAAGCCAGTCTGCAGCAGGCATATAACGGTCTGTCCATTTTTTCCTCCTTTTGAATCTGACAGTTCTGCTTTTTTCTTGCAGCAACCAAACTTGCCCTACGCTGCTCAAACAGTGATATGGTTTTTCTCCACCTCACAAGTTACTCGCATTCTTTGAATCAGACTAAGGGTAGACATTTAGCATCAGTTATGAACCCTGTCAGTGAACTATTTTATTGTATGGATGTGAGTTCTTGTGTCCCTGAGTCATTAGTTGGTTATTGGATGGGGCCAGATATTGATGATGGTTGGGGATTTGTAGAGGCTTTCATTAATAAAATTACTTGATTTGTCATCCAATTACTGAATGCTCTGGATGGTTTTTCTCAACTGGCTTCACGGTGTTAGTTTTATCTTGGATGAAGAACATTATTAGTGCTCCTATGTGTGTTCAACTGCCCTTGCGGTTCACTCTTGTTCAGATTGATTGAGTTGGGGATCTCCATTTCCAAGGATGATTCTATGTATTCGACTTCCAGGTCATTATCGACAACAGTTGACAAGGCGCTACAGAAAGTCAACTGTTGGAAGCTCGATACCGCAGTTTCATGGTCGAAGTCCAATGTTCATTGGAATCCTTGCTGTCAATACAAACATCAACCACTAAGCTGCGTTCATATACTTGGTCCCAATGCTTGAAGTCTGCAAAGTTAAGTGGACCAAGAAAGCCATATTATTCTCATAGCACTCTGGTATGGTTGGTCGGTACATTCCTCAGCTTTTGTCCCACATTTTACATCAACTTGGTACACTAATTATATTTGTATTTAACTCTGAACAGTTGAGATTCGATATCTTTTGTAATACCAGATGATAGTTGAGAAGTGGTCCCCAACTAAACTCAACTAAGAAGCCTCGAATTGGATGCTGATCTTATCTTTTTAAGGGTTTCAGGCAATCATCTTTTAGGAATAAGCATGCTTAAGATCTGAAATTTTCGTTTTTTTATTGGATTTCACTACAATCATGTTATGTAAAGCGACAATGTTGGTGGTCCCAAATTATGGGGTAATGCAAAACCCTAATATAATGTACTAATTTCTTGGTTTATTATTTTTGCTATCGAGTTCAATCATCTATAAAGTCGACTAATTTAGATTTAAATTGTCTAAGATATTTTGAAAGATAGTAAAAAAATAATAATTAGTATTGTTTACTTATAAAAAGTTATCACATTCTCAAATACTTGAATTACAAATTAAACTACAACTATCTTACTTTATCTAATGTATTCAAGACCGCTCATTTATTCCCTCAATTGAGTAATGGGACAAAGTAATGTGGCACCTAATTAAGTACCACACCAAATTTAGAAGTTATTTAAGTTAAAGTCACTGCAGTTTTGTACTTCCGACTGTTACAATTCTTTCCCAATAAGGGGCTATTGGATGCTATAGCTTAGTATTCCTAGAGGCCCTACTTTTTGTTAGAAATTCCTAGAAACCCTAATACTCGTTTGAAATTCACAAGAAAGGAACTGCACCCTCCAACAGGCAAAATTAATCAAAACATTTCTCAACTCACTACACGAAATATATGAAATTTCGATATTACCTAATGCAATGAGCAATGAAAACTTTAGCCTAAATGAATAGAGTGGTCTTGTCATTCTATGTCGTCTAACATTGAATTAGTCGATTTATTATAACGTCAAGATATTATGTAATTTTGTGAAAGTTAAAATGACAATAATTGATGGACAATTTTTGGGATTAAACTTAACGTTGGTACTTCATTTCCTTTTTTTATAAATAAATGTTATCGATTTTGCTTTAATATGTAGTTTGAATATTTACTACGTGTTAACAAATGCTGGGATTTGAGATGCCGTAATGCGAAATCAAACGAAACAGAAACAGAGAGACAAACAGTTTGGTGATCCAATTTGTCATTAATTCTAGGTAGTACATGAGTATATATATTAGGACCAATCAATCCATTAGATTGGAGGGTCCTAAATGAATTAAACATTGGAAAAATTAAAGTTGAACTGGACAGAATTAACGACGCTGGTCGACTGGTAGCCGCTAGGCCATCTGCTCATTTACGTTTTGTTTGCCCGCTCATAACGTGCTCTAGCCTCTTGGATGTTGCTACGTTCTCTATGAAACCCGTATGACACGTGCCATGAGAGTTGGCATGTACCGGTATCATCGATATTCACTCGATCATACGATATCTCTTACAAGTACCTTCATGGTTCATTACTAACAACAACATGACCCCTTCTTATTTTTGAGAAAATGGATTCAGTTTATTTTCCTCTTAAAACATATATAACGCCGACAGATTTTTTTAGCTTAAAAATAACATTGTCTGAAACAAGGGACATCATGAGCTAGTTTCTTTGTGGTTCGTATTTGGTTTTGTTCCAATTGGTATGTTCATGTGTTTCTCGATCTCGCTTGGTGGTGCCCCTTTCCGTCTTTCAGTCGACTCTATCTATTCGAAGTCTCTTTTTCTCAATCAAGAATTTCTATTCTCCACCGAATTAGAAAGTTAAATTTTAGGGAAAATTACCCTCGGGCCCTTCGGGTTTGAGGAAATTCGTGTTTTAACCCCCGTATTATTTTTTATTAACATTCGACCCTTCAAGTTTGCAAAAAGTGTATATTTTGCCCCCTATCGCCGGAATCTGGCGATTTCTCCGGCAAATTCGGACCTGACATTATCAAAATACCCTTTTCTTTTTAAAAATAAATTGAAACTCATTTTAACTAAAAAAAACCCAACCATCTCCTTCCTTCCACCTGAAACCACCTTCTCTCCATCTTCTTCCTCAAGAACATCTAATTAACTAAATAATAACAACTTTTAATTAAACAGACTAAAAGATAGAGAAAAACAAATGAAATTCCTAGCAAATCAATTATTGTCCCAAGCTTTACTCAATTAAATAACAATAAGAAGACAAAACTGAGATCTAGACAAAGAAATGGCCGTCCTTCTCAAAACCCATCTCGTCCTCGTCCTTCTCAAAGAAACTGAGATCTCCACCTTTAGACTTCCTTTTTAGACCCAAACCCCACTTCTCAAAACCCATCTCTTCCTCGTCCTTCTCCACCTTTAGCTCCAAGAACCGGCCGCCTTTTGATGGGTACCACCCACTTCGGAGGAGGAGGAGGAACCTGGGGTTCCAGTTGTGTACCGTTTCCAGATTCGACCTTACCAACTTCGAGTATGTGTTAGAAGCGGTCGGTGTCCTAACGACGATAATCGTGGTTCACGAAAGTGGCCACTTTTTGGCTACTTCCCTCCAGGGGATCCACATGAGTAAATTCTCTATTGGGTTTGGTCCAATTTTGGCTAAGTTTAATTCCAACAACGTGGAGTACCCTTCTTTTGGTGGGAGACCCACGAGCGGAGGCACGCGTAATTGGATGCCCAGATGAAGAAACGTAAGCCCAGTTGGGGGCTCAACGAATCCCAAAGGATGGTGAAGACGAGCCAAGGAGAGAGGAAAGGGGGGATAGGGAGGATAGGGTTTAGGGCTGCCTCTACAGGGTTGGAGGTTTGAAGAATGGTGAGGACAGTGTTAGGAAAAGGGAGTAGTTGTTGGTGTTCTAAGGAGGCAGTTTATAATGTTCTTGGTATTTTTTTTGTGTGTTTATAATGTTCTAGAAGTTGAGGAAGAAGATGGAGAAAGGAGATTTATTTTTTTAAAACGAGTAAGGATATTTTGGTAATGTCAGGTTCGAATTTGCCAGAGAAATTGCCGGATTCCGGTGATAGGGGGCAAAATATACACTTTTTGCAAACTTGAAGGGTCGAATGTTAATAAAAATAATACGGGGGCTAAAACACGAATTTCCTCAAATCCGAAGGGCCCGAGGGTAATTTTCCCTAAATTTTATCCCATACTCCAATTCGATAGAATTGCACTTCTGATTCGCATTTCCAAACCCATGATAGAACAAACGTAAGAGTTGCGACTTAAAATTGTAGTTTCAAAGATAGTTCCTTGCTCCGATTACGTAGTAACAAACGGGAAATTACGGTAATTAAAGTAATTAGCTGGTGGAGTTGGTTCACGTATAAAAAAACATAGCCCAAAAACTCGTCACATTTAATTTTGGGTTTCCACCATACCTCCTTAAAAACAACTTGTCCGACTAAGAACTTGCTCAAGTTTTAACTTTTCCAAACTATCGTCAGAGGATAATGAACTACATTAAAACCTCTTTGAAGTCATAAGTTTGAAATCATAGAAGATATTACTTATAAGTTATTAAATAAGAGATGTTTGTATTTTTTTTTTCAAACGTGTTTAAAATGATTTTTTGAACAATAAAAAATAAGATAAAATCATTTTTCTATTACCCAAATTTTAGTTTATATTTGTCTATATTCAAATTATTTGAATTTTAACTTACATTATTATTATTCAAATACTATATTCAATTGAGATATTCTATTATAATAAAACGATTATCACAAAGACTATTTTGAGGTTAATTTATAAGATGAATGATGATATAAAATTTATCCAAAAAATAAGCACAAATTATTATCTTAAAATATTTTGAAATTCATAAAATATGTATCTGTGTGTATTTTGATTAAAAATAACTTTATGAAAAATTTCATACCAAAATTTAGCACTAAATTTTACTAAAAAAAATTAATTTTATGATTGATAAATTATTAAATTTTAGTACTAGTTGAACTCAAGACCATAACTTTGTATCAATTTAAAGAAATTATTATTTTATCTATGATTAATTTACAAAGAGTTTATTGTATATGACTTAGCCGATTTAATACTATCTTAAAATTTCTATATCAATATTTTTTAAGGCTCGTGTTATCATTTTCTGGTTAGAATAATACATTCAACTTGATGAGTTCGTTAAAAACAGCCGCTTATTTCATAACAAATTTTGAAATATTTATGTTGGGAAAAATCAACTCATTAGCTTATTGCTTTTATGTTTAGTTTGATAATTTCTCAACCTTTTTTCGATTAGTGCCTTTGGGCCCTAATGCTTGTTAAGATCATTATTAGAGGCATCGAAAAACTCGTGCGTCAAATAATTCGCTGGCCTAAGTTAGTGCGCTTAATTAGCATCAACTCACAGAACTAGACCAAGTTATTAGTGAAATTTTTAGGAAATGTGTATGAGTAAATAATTAAGTACGAGCGTTTCACTTCTTTGTTTCCTTTTTTAATGATATTCGTAGCCTACTACTCTACTCTAGGGTTTGCCTAACATATTTTTGGTAGCTTCTGTACAGAGGCACGAACTAACACCCGATATTAATTTCAAAGACGAGTATTTGAAGAAGTTGAATTTCAGATATTGTATTATGTTTGTATATTCAGCTCTATAATATGTTACCTGCATTATATATATTAGCCCTTTTCAGTAGGGAAATCTTGATACAAAAGATATGCTAGCTTTGGTGACCGATGATTTATCCATCTGAGTGCACATAGTCCCAATCCAACCTCGACGCAACTCAATTGACGAGCATAGCTCTAAAATATCTCATCGAGTGTTGCTGCCACTCATTCATGTATTTGGAAACGGCGTTTCAATATATTAGACAATGGCTTAATTTCTCATGTTAATGGCCTGAAATGTGGATTAGCTGAAAGATGAAAAGATGAACAAATGAAAACACCACGAGAGGCATTGGAGGATTTTTAGGACATGAAGAATAAAAATATTATAATGAAAGAAATAAAAGATGGTCGAGTTTATCACATCATGTAGTTATAAAATGTAAGACGTACCTGGTCCAAACATAAAGAATGTAGCATATGTACTTGCAGAAAAAGGAATTTAGCATATGAAAGAAAATTCAGGGTGGATCTACTAATTAAAATGGAAACAAGATGTTATCTGATTCACAATTTTTTATAATACTGAGTCCAGAAAAAAACATATTTGTCATATAATTTATTTTAGGTAAATTTTCTCCCTGAAAGTTGATGGCAAAGACACAAAGTGTGTAGAAAGTGATCGAACAAGAAAACCATGGGTTTAAAGATGAATTTAGGTTACTATTTTTGTTGAATTTGCTGGTTATCTAGATATGTACGCGGCTAGGAATCTAGGTTTATGCACAACAATGGTAGAAAAAAGTATTTCAACAAAACCTTAATACTGTTCTGTTCTTGAAGATTCACACTCCAAAGATAGTTATGCAATTAGGTTAACTTAATTTTCTTTTGCGGGGACACAAGTTTGAAGGAGTAAATATCTGAAAAAGATTATGCGAGATTCATCGAATTAAATAACTAGCCAAGTCAGTAGATAGAGGATGGCTAATCCACAAGAACCAGAGTCAAGAAACAAAAGAGACGAAGAGTCTAGAAGATTAGAGATCCGGAAGATGGATACATACTTTTTCAAATTAAGATGCAAGAGAGCCATTAGTAGTACCTTCTCATGAGACTCTACCTTCGAATTCTCCTTAGATACTTCTCCCCTAATGTTAATCTACATGAACCCTATCTTTATCTTCATCAACAATTTCTTTAAGTGATTAGGGAGGCTTCAAAAGAGAGTGGCTGCTGCTACCTTTTTCAAGAATCCCAAAATCAAAAGCCACAGTGGCCTCAAGGAGCTTCTTTAGATCGCCATTTTTGTTGTTGGAAGCATACTCTTTGTCCTTGCAAGGGCTTCCCTTGGCCTCGTTGGCTCTCTCTCTTTCAGCCTGTCTGTACTTGTACAAGTACCTGATTGTAGCCTCAGTGTACTCATCAAACCCTAGGGAGCTTAGAGCCCAGCAGATGTCGTCTCCGTTCACAGTCTTCCTATTTTCTTTGTGACATTTCTCCGATGCTTCTCCGGTCACGAAGCTTACGAATTCGGTTGCACATTCTTGCATCCTTTGCTTGGCTTCTTTGGAGATCTTGGCATTTGGAGGAAGGACTAGCTTCATGATGCGGCCCACATTGGCTATAGGTAGCAACCTATCTTGTTCGTCAACCATTTCTTAGTGCTCTTACAGCTGTTTGTCCTCTAAAACAATGACACATCGCTCTCTTTTTATTCGGGAACTACATACAGAGTGAGTCATCGTATGTAATAATATTTGTATGTATATACATATGTATGTATGTGTGTAATGTAGATATTTTAGAGACAAACTTTTCTTATAAGTTGCTTTTTTCACATCATTGTTAAAGATTTGAACTATTAACCTCTTAAAATTTTACATCTCTTTATGTAGTTGAATCACCAATCGTTAACATTTTAGACTCAGATCTATGTGCGTGTGATATCAATATTGCATACACCTTTCACGGGATAGAAAGTGGATAAATGTGATAACTCATGTCTTCTAGTACATTTTGCCGAATATCATATGCTAGAATTAAAGAAATTTGACTTTGCAACTGTAAGCTAATCGTGGGAGTTTCCAATGATATCATCTATATTTGTGATATTTTCCAAACTTAAGAAATAAAATATACTTTAATTTTTATAGGATTACCATTGTCTGTATAGTCCTAATTATTTTTTATTAACAAGAGTACGTGATTAATTAAGGCATAAATTATCAATCAATTTTAGTTAATTAAGTTTGTACCTGTAGAAGCTGGATTTAGTTTAGGTATTAGACCATCTAACCAGTCCACAAATATTACTCGTTAAATAAAGTATGTCGCACCTATTTGTTCACGTGAATGTAAACACAGTTGTCCGTATTTAAATTTTCTCGGGTATATATTAATCTTACTAGACATAACTGTAATATCTTAAATTCTTGAAGAAAAACCCATATGCATAAACCGTAGAAAACTATGAATTTTCTTTACATTTACAATTATATAAGATGTTATGTGGGGACGTCACTACACGCGGAGGCACAAGACCCAGAAGAGTCTGGAGACATCAATTTAGTTTCCTAGTCGTATTAGACGTTTATTTCCTATTCATAGTAGTATTTGTTTTTCCTATTCTAGATTCCAATTCCTGTTTGGTCAAGTAGTAGCGATTGGCTATATATAAAGCCTCGCTCCCTTATGTTCCATTCATTTAATCAATAAACAATTAGTTCCTTATTAATTTAGTTGAGTTCTCTGAGATAGCAAGCATAACGGGTAGGAAGAAGAAAGTTAAGCTTACGGCTCAACCTTCTCACGGTTATAACTTAAGGAGCACCGCAGACCGTAACAATTTGGTATCAAAGCTCCGGTCAGCAGCGACGATGTCGAACACCACCAGCGAGGAAGGAGACGAGAGCATGCTGACCCAGATCCTGAAGGCGATTGCGGATAACGGTGCACAACTATGACAGGAGATGCGAGAAGAGTTTAGACAGGAAATCAGTGACATAGGTCTTCGGATTGAAGCCATCGAGATCCTCACAGAAAGGAGGTCGGGCAACACACAGACGGAAGACCCATTAATAGCAGAACCCGCCACCAGAGATAACCAGCCACCACCAAGCTCCCCTCTGACAGTAGGAGCTCGTCCGACTAACACACAAACAAGGCCTCCACCAACGGAAACTCACGCTCAGGTCATCGAACAACGACAAGACAACCACCAAGCCGTCGCATGCTACATGCCTCCACACCGACAAGGTTTCAACCCGTGAGGCAACTCGGGCTACCCTGTAGACAGCCGAAAGGAGTAGAATTATAGTCGTAGTTATGAAAGAGACCCGGCCAGTGACTATTTTCATCCAGAAAATAGGGGCGACTTTGCTCCAACTCCGTTTGAAGGAAGAGGAAGACAAGGCCCACCCCGTGAGTTGTAGGCCCATTATGCAAATGACAGGAGAGATGACCGGGCTCAGTTACATGGCCTTGCAAGAGACCACCCAGGCACTCATGGCCCGATTGATGGTAGAGAACGACATCGTGACCCAACCCCTGAATCAAGAAGTAGAATGGGTGCCCCAAAATACCACAAATTAGAGTTTCCCAAGTTTGACGGCAAAGAAGATCCATTGCCTTGGATTAATCGGTGCGAACAATTTTTTCGAGGCCAAGGCACACCCGAAGAGGACAAGGTCTGGATGGCCTCATATCATATGACCGGCGTCGCACAACAATGGTATTATCACCTAGAACACAACTCTGGAATACCAACTTGGTTGAACTTGATAAACTTATGCCACCGATAGTTTGAACCGCCAACCTGAAGCAACCTCATGGGCGAGCTAGCTAAGTTAACATGTCAACAGACAGTAGAGCAATACCAAGAACAATTTCTTGCTTTACTTTGCCGGGTGGATCCCCTCACTACAACACAAGAAGTTGACATGTTCATGTCAGGCTTACCCAACTCGCTCCGTACCGATGTTGAGCTACAACATCCAGTCGACCTTAAAGATGCTATGAGTCTCGCCCGAGCCTATGAACGGAGAACTAGCACAGAGAGGCAACCCACATCGATAGTTCGGAATTCGACTAGGTCTCAATAATGGGGTCGCCCTTCTAACCCCAACCCAACAATTCCGAAGGCCCCCATGCGCTCAACCCAGACTCGCCGCCTAACACCAGCCGAGATGAATGAACGAAGAAAGCAAGGATTATGTTTTAACAGCGATGAACAATATTTCCAAGGCCACCATTGTCAATGCCTTTTTTATATCGAGATGGTGGATCATGTGGATAATGAAGAAGCACTTGAGAATGATCAGGATTCTACCGATTACCCGATCGTGTCTATTCATGCAATTACAGGTATACAAGCAGGCAACACCATGCAGTTAAAAGTGAAGATTGGTTCCAAAGAATTCGTGGCCCTACTAGACTCGAGATCGACTCATAACTTCCTTGGAGAAGGGGTCGCAGCTCAGGCTAGCCTACAGATTGAACCCCATCCTAGATTGTGAGTCACAGTAGCCAATGGAGACCACATTACTAGCAGTGGCATGTGCCAAAGGGTCAAGATGAATATTAAGGATGAAGAATTCGAGGTGGATTGTTATACTATTTCCCTTGAAGGCATTGACATAGTACTCGGCATACAATGGCTTTGTACGCTAGGGCCAATCTTATGGAATTTTGAAGAGTTGCACATGTCCCTATAGCGAGAGGGTCATCCTATCACCTAGTCTGGCATTGCAGCCCTTTGGTTTAGTCTCTGAGCTATCCAGGGGATAGACAATACCCTCATTGACTCTCTTTTGGTAGAATTTATAGGACTCTTCGAAGAACCAAAGGGTTTACCCCCTCACCGCTCTTGCAGCCATCGTATCCACCTACTTCCAAGATCTACACTAGTTGTTGTACGCCCCTACCGATATCCTCAACTGCAAAAAGATGAATTAGAGCGTCAATGTAAGGATATGCTACTCCAAGGTATCATCTGAGAAAGCAACTCCAAGTTTTCATCTCCAGTGTTATTAGTGAAGAAACAGGATAGGACTTGGTGATTCTGCATTGATTATAGAGCACTCAATGCGCAAACCGTGAAGGACAAATTTCCAATCCCAGTCATCGATGAGTTGCTTGATGAACTTCGTGGTGCCCATTTCTTCATGAAATTGGATTTGCGTTCTGGCTACCACCAAGTGCATATGCACCCTGATGATATTAAGAAAACTGCCTTTCGCACTCACCAGGGATACTTTGAGTTTTTGGTCATGCCCTTTGGTCTCACCAATGCCCTAACGATATTCCAGGTGCTTATGAACAATTTGCTACGAGAATACCTTCGTAAGTTTGTGCTAGTGTTCTTTGATGACATTCTAATCTTCAGCTTGTCGTTGTCTAAGCATCTCCAGCATGTTCGACTGGTCTTCTCCCTTATGCAGCACAATCAGTTCTACCTCAAATGGTCAAAGTTCACATTTGGGGCAACCTCAGTTGCATACTTAGGCCACGTGATTACAGCAAAAGGAGTTGCCATGAATGATGATAAAGTTTAGTCTATCACAACTTGGCCCACGCCTAAATCACCACGCGGCCTACGTGGCTTTTTGGGCTTAGCGGGATACTACCAAAAGTTCATCCAAGACTTTGGCATCATTGCAGCACCACTCACCAAATTACTACGAAAGAAAGGATTTCGTTGGTCAGAAGAAGCAGAGCAAGCCTTCGTATCTCTTAAGAAGGCTCTTTCAATAGCACCTGTCCTTCAGCTACCAGACGTTTCTCAAACCTTTATCGTAGAATGTGATGCTTCCGGCACTGGGTTTGGGGCAGTCCTTCACCAGGGTGCGGGCCCATTGGCATTCTTTAGTAAACCAATAGCAGCTCGACATGCCAAATTGGCAGCATATGAACGAGAACTTATCGGATTGGTTCAGGCAGTTAGGCATTGGCGGCCCTACCTATGGGGTCGTACTTTTATAGTTCGCACCGACCATTATTATTTGAAGTACTTGTTGGACCAACGACTTTCGACGATCCCCCAACATCATTGGGTCAGCAAGTTATTCAGGTGGAATATCGCCCGGACAAACTCAATGTTGTGGCCGATGCTCTATCACGTCGAGATTCCGAGTTGGGTGGGTTAATGGCAATATCTGGTCCTACTTTTGAGGCTTTCAAAGAACCGTAACATAAGCTTGTTTAAATATACGTTCCAGAAGATAATAAACATAAAGTAGCGCAACCAACCATCAACTGAAGTATGACTTAAAAGTAGCATTGAAATAGATCAAAGACAAGATCAGTTACCGAAATTTTTTGATTCATCAACACATAGTGACGCATTAATTATAATTAATAAGTAAATTTATTAATAAATAACAAAACTTATTTATTGTAGTGTATTTTCAAAAGACCATTGTAAGAATTAATATTACCGATCGGTTCACGATAAAAAATGAACTGAATATATGAATAATTTTTAGGAATGGCCTTATCAAAAATTTCCCAAAATTATCACTTGGCTACCAGATTTTTTTGCTTTTAATAAGGAGACCTAACTTGTGTCATCTCATCAAAATTGGTGAGCGAGTGACCAAGTGCCAAAGCTACAAGGTAATCTTGCCGCCTATAGTGTCACGTGACACTTCAACAACAAAAAAATGCTAGGTCTTTTGGTTATGAGTTTAATGGGCACAAACTCCATTAAACACAATAATGGGTGCTCTTTGGTCCTAAAGTCTAATGTCTTCCACTCACATATTATTGATCACAATCAACATTTTATCAAATTATGCTTGGTAAAAAATTTGTGCCACCAGCATACAACGAGTATAGTTAGCTTAACTTAAGAGTACTCACAACGACCACTTGAATGATACTATTTCGTTATCCTCATATATAAATTGTGCCTTATCCTAGGATCTTATCATGATATTCTATTATTTTCACACGTGATTTCAAATAATTTATTTATGTTCACTATTGTATTACTTATAATACAATAAGTGTACCAGAATAATGAAGCTGATGAATGTGATCGATAAAGAACCTTCTCTTTTAATAGTATTTTTTTTCTATCATGATAATGCTTGCTTTTTTTAGTCAGTATTATCAAAACAAAGTATGAATCATGACCATTTTCATAGACTTTTCAAACTAGCAGCATACAATCATACTTTCAAAATACGATAAAGACCACAAAGATAGTGTATCAGAACTATATTTTTTTGAATCGGTCTCACACCAAGAAACAAAACTCACTATTTGATTTTCCATCCATTGACCGACAAAACAAACATGGTACTATCAACATTTATGATATTCATTCCTTCGAAAAGGAGCACACATGATACACAAAATCAATATTATACTAGAGCATTATCCTCAATATTTACTGAACAATGACTTTAATTTATATGAAACTACTATTGGATATCAAGACAAATTAATGATAAGTTCCATTATTTTTTTATCAGTTGAATGGACAAAAAAACCTAATGCAGCAATATATGCTTGTATTATTATAAATTTTTCACTTTAACAAGAATTATTTTGTAGTTAAGACAACATCAACATTTTAGAATAGATACTCAATGTAATGATATTCTTAAATATCTCATCTCAACAAGAAATCAACTCATTTACTCCCATTGAGTTAAAAAATAGTATGAGTAGGCTACTTTTATATATTACATGCATTAATAAATATATTTCAATATAACATTCACTCTTGTATTCCTAAAATAGCATCAAGCACTACTCAATTTAATAAACACTACTCAAGAAAAAAATAACTCATTCACAAATCTTAGGACCTATCATATATCTCAAAATATTATTAAGTATCACTTTAGATTTGTTATCATATCTTACATAAATATATGTTTCATGCTTACTTCTTTACATACAACAACTAAACATAATTTATGTTTATTGATTCATTTAGATAACTTTGGATAAATAGTTCAAAATCTCTTTAACCATTTTATTTAGAGAAAATTAGGCTAAAGTCCATCTACTTTGGTGATTCAACTATTTTAGTCCTTGCTATTCTAAAACTACTCTTTGAATCCCTACTATACAAAATAACCAAGGATTTTAGTCCCTAAAAGTCAACATAAATATTTTTATGACTATTATACCCTTCTTTTAAAAGGTAACCCAAACCCAAACTCAAATCCAAACTCAAACCCGGACCTAAACCCAAAAAATTCAAATGAGATCAATTCAAACCAAACATAAATAAAATAATAGGGGGATTATTAATTAATTAATTAATCAATGGTCACCACCGGCTGGCATCTTTGACAAGCATAACCACAGGACAAAATCATCGCTAATGAAACTAGAGCAGCTCATTCTCAAGAAGATGCACTGCTCATTAATTAATTAACTAATTAATTGGGTTCACGGTTGATGGGCTACGTCTCTACTTCTAGGCTACGTCTAGATTTTAATTAATCAGCTAGATTTTAATTTGTAAAATTTCTTAGGCTACGTCTCTACTTCTTGCTTGATGACGGTGGCACTAGGAAACAGTGTTGGCATTGGTGGAGCCTATGCTATTAAGGGGGAGCAAAGTCGGCCTCACTCGAAGAGTTCCTCGAGATGGAGTGACTGTACGATGACTTGAAAAGGGGATCTCCATCACCAGCGAGGACGTTGTTCTCCAAGGGGAGAGTTCTGCCTCCTCCCAATGTTGGTGATGTGGCTTCATCATCGTCGACCGACTGATGGGAGTTTATGTAGATTTTCGGTGTAGATTGCTAGGATTTGTTGCAACTATGATGTTGGATAGGGGTCATTTTTTAATTTTTTTGTTTGGAGATTTTTTTCCTGATTTGCCTAGTTTTTTTGCCTTTTTGGAGAAGATGGAGGAAAAAGAAGGGTTTTACTATTTTGATTGGTTAGGTTCGAGATGATCTGGTTTGATTTTTTTAGGTTTGGGTTTGGGTTAATTTTTTAAAAGAAGGGTATAATAGTCATAAAAATATTTATGTTGACTTTTAGGGACTAAAAAATTTGGTTATTTTGAATAGTAGAGATTCAAAGAGTAGTTTTAGAACAGTAAGGACCAAAATGGTTAAATCATCAAAGTAGCCTAATTTTCCCTTTTATTTATTGTATAGTAGTTTAAAATAATTATTTTAGCTCTTATGGCTAATAAGGAGATAAACACAAATCTATTTATAGCTACTCCATGGAATAACTTCTCCAAATAGAAAATAAATATATTCAAATATGAAAATTCATATATTCACATCTCATGTCAAATTGACATCAGTATAACCCTTGATATCAGGTCTTAACATAGATGATTGTATTACAATCAATTTCAAGTACTTGACCACTAGTCAATGTTCTATGTTTGGATTACGATAATCCAAAATATTCGCTTAAAGAATATTCAATATATCCTTTAGCTTGTGAGGTATTTATAGATACAATCTTTATTTAGAAAATAACCATTTGATTATTAGAGCACATAATCATATTCAAACTATTAAACTCAAATAATTTCTTAAAATCTTAACTTCGAGTAATGATGAGGAATTCTAGTATCTTCATCTTCAAAATCAATCGTAAACCATATTTTAATCTTATAAATATATTTTTAGTCAATTTTGGCTCTAAATATTTTGTCTACATATGATAACAAATCTTTTTAGAGCATTTAGTATTGTAATCATATTACTAATCAAATAATCATACGACATGTTTGTATTTTGATCAAATCATAAAATGATAAATTTAACACTAAATAGTAGACATGTTGAGACTTCACAAATTCTTTGTTTGTTGTTTTATTTTATGGATGCAACTCTCTAATCAAACCATATGAGTTTCTTCATCCAATTCTCCACTAAAAAATGTAGTATTTATATTCATTTAATTTAACTCTAGATCAAATAAGTCATTATAGTCAAAATCAACTGAATAGTCAGAAATCTTACAACACCAGAGAATGACTTCTCATTGCCAACTCTTTCATATTGTGTGATACCACTAAAAAATAAGCAAGAATATTTATGCTTAATCTCGAGCATTCATTTAGATAGGTCAACACTCATCCCAACTAGTTTTTAAACATAGTTTAATCTTATCTATTTGTTCATTGTATTAACTTATTCATTCTAAGTGAGAACTAGCAAAGCATCCAAATTTATTTTATGTTTATTCTCATCTTGTACGATTTGCTGAAAGAAGTATCACTTATATTTTTATACAAGAGAACAATTCTCACACTTTCAATATTTAGTCACTAGCATGAAAAATCTTATTCTTCTAGCTCTACAAATTTCTAATTTTAATAAATATCTCACATATCCATCGTATCTAGAAAACATATCTAACAAAAATTTTATCCAAACTCCCACTAAAATTTAGAATCATATTCCCACTAAGGCACATATCTCCCATACTTTTATTGAGACTAAGATTATTGGGATTATAAACTTTGAGATCAACCATAGATGATAAATCATTATTTTTGTCCTCCACAAAATTCTGTGGTTCATAAATTAGTGATCCTAATAATTTTTTATTATCAATTTTATACAAAGCAGATCACAACTCACCTATCTTAATTTTGGAAAAACTTATTTTAAAAAAAATATTTGTGGTACAAATGATATCACTTCTCTATTTGATTACTCACTCACAAACATGTATCAATCTATTTGATACTTGTAAGTATTTAACAAAGATATTTTTTGTAAGATACCCACTCAAATGGACGTTTGAAAATCTACTCTCGGAATTTTAAGTAGCTTAGATTGTGTTGTCGATCTAACTACAGTTAGTAAAGAGTATTAATGATGAACTTGGAGGGTATAGGTATTAGAATATATGGTGCAGCGTGAAGTCTATATCCTACAAAAGTATATAGACTACCTTACTTCCACTATCACATCTCTAATAATATTAAGAAAAATCAATTTTTTTCTTTCTGCAATCTCATTCTATTGAGATTTTTAGACAATGAACAATGTATGTTAAATCTATTTCTCATTACATAGAGTGTGATCAGAAAGGCTTACTCATGGCCACAATCAATTTGTAAGATAATCTTATAATCTATTTGATTATTTACATGATTAATGAATATCTTGAAGTTACTCAAAACTATCAATAAGTTTGACCACACCTAATGCACTCATCTATTTAGTGTAATAAAAAGATAATAGGCCACATATCTTGTCCTCGTATTCACTTGACCACAGACTTCAGAATAAATTCAATACGACGAACGAACAAATCTAGTTATTCCCTAAAGAGATCCCAAAAATATTTTTTCTTTCAAGGAGCGTTTATATATTGGTAAATTTGGAATTTACTAAATTACCTTTTAGTCTTACCTTAGTTGGACAATTCGTGTGTTCTTGACCAATATGGCATAATCTATAATAACATAACATAACATTATCTTCAGATGTTAAGTTATAATTGTAAAAACAATAATTACAATATAAATTTCATACATTGACATTCAATATGAGAATTCATTTTTTTAATAACTATGATGAATAAAGAAGTTGTCCAAATTTAACTCACTGTGTTGCACTTAACTATCCAACAAAAACTAAGAGTTATTTTAAATGACAATATGAGATTTTTTGAATTTCTCAGAGTATATAGCACATCATATATAAGAAAAATATGCAGACATAATCTGTGTCTATCAATTCCTTAAACTCATGAATATTGACCAATATTGATGGAGTTTACTCCAATTAGTACTTATTGGAATCCAACAAAAATTTACACATATTTGTCACATGGCTTATAACAATTGAATCAATTACATAAGTGATATACTATTAGAAGAATAGATTTAGAAAATTTTAATTCACTCATAAGTGAGCTAATAATTATCTTATCTTCTTGGTAATATAACTTATCATAATATGCCATATCTTCTAATAGTTAAAATATTTTATCTAAAAAATATTAGATCTTTTGATTTCTCCTATCTTTAGAATTCTTTTATTAAGTTTAATTCGTGTAATTCTTACTCTTGCATTTCTTAACTATTCCCTTTGTTGTTAACACTTTTGGTCAACCCTGTTATTGCTCTTACTAGAATAAGCACTAGTCACATACACCTTATGAGAAGACTTTCATTACTAAGAGACAATTCTCTTTAACCACAAGATAATGATTCACATGAAATACTATAATATTATCGGCATATATTTGGGTCATTCTTATAATCAAAATTTGTAGGTATAAAATAGTTTAATTCTTGCGCTTAACATTAGGCATACAACCAGCTCTAACTAGTTTGTTGGTCGTATTGGACATCTTATATAAAGATATTATTCTCAAATGACCAACTCTTAAATTGAGTACATCCTCATACTAAACTACAATTATAATCATACTTTATAGAACCTAATTCTATTTTAGCACATAGTTATCCATATAGCTTAAATAAAATTATGAAAGTTTTGTTGTGTGTTAATAATCACATCATTAATACGATATAAATCTATTATACACCATAACTCTAAATGATATAAAACTATTGATTACCTCAAATTTAAAATAAGTCATGGGTATATTTTCCCTTACCCTCCAAGAGTTGATCTCAAATTCTAATTATTCTAAGTTCTTTGATAGTAAGTACAAGTGGATATTTTTCATGGTAATAATCATATGATTAAAAAAATACTTTATATAATCAAGATAACATATATCTCTATGATAAATAACAATAAAAAATCTTGTAGTTCTAAAAATTCATATTCAAGAATTTTCTAACAAAACTTAACAAGAGTTTAAATGATTCAAACAAAATTAGGAAGGTCTAAAGATTATATGACTCGGATTGACTCAAATCCTATGATCCAAATACATGAGAATATGAGAATTCATAATCATATTCCCAAATTAAAAAGTGATATACAAATTATCAACTTTGAAACTCCATTTATGAATTGAAAAAATTATCATAAAAATTCTCTTTCTGCTCAAATATCTATTTAGATGCTAAAGAAAAGACTTTAGACTTGCCATGTTCAAGAAACAGAAAAAATTCTCATATTTTTCTCATCTTCATCAACACTAAAAGATGCTTGAACATTTTCTTCCAATGCTTTTCAATAGTCATTGTCTCTAGCTCACACACACTTTTGTATCCACTTATGAACACAAGTTAAGTTTACTTTCATTAAATAGATACAACACATCGATATCTTGCCACATATTTTGTATCTAAAAATAACATGTGCTTTCCATAAACTATTTAGGGATTTCCAATAAAAAGTCACAGCAAACTTGCAACACAATACAAAACTCATGATAAATAGTAATATTTTTTCCAATGAACAAAAAAATGTATTTTCGATCAAAATAATTATGTCTTATACCAAGAATTTATTCATAATCGAGCTATTGTACATGATTGATAAATCAAGTTATTTCCATATTTTTATCGATACACATACTTTTAGAAACTTAGAAACATATTTTTTGGATCCTTCCATAAATATTAAATTTGTCAATAATTATCATAATAATTTTCCAAATCAAATTTTATTAAAAGATAAACCCAAAATCCTTTGAAAGTTTATATAATTGAATAAAATATCATTTCTTTCAATCACGCTCATAAGGTCTCAAAGTCCATACAACTAAAAATAAATCCAATTAAAAGATACTTATTATCTCTAAATTTTTAAAAAACTTATATTTACTTATAAATAATAATTGTGACTTTAATATTCAAAATTAAGTACAAACCTAATTTGGAAGAACCCATAAATATTTTTTTATAAGAACTCATCCTAAAATATATATAATTTAAATTATCATAATCATTTCAAAAACATAAAAATTAACCTATAATTCTTTAAATTTTTAATTGAATAGAAACTTATTTTAAAAAAGTCAAAACCTATCCAAAAACCAATTTTAATTCAAAGTCAAAATTAACCTAAATCAGGTTAGGTTGAACTGAGAAATGAGTCTAATTCTTTCAGTTTTCAATTAAATCGACCATTGTATAAATATTTCTGGGAAAAATTCTGAAATTATAATTTTGCCCCTTGTAAATTTTCCCATTTTCTTTCTCTCTCTTCTCTAACACAAAGGTGAAAACACCTCTAGCCACCCATGTATGATCGCACCTCAACAATGGCGAACCAATGGCCGAGACTATTCGAAATGAACTTTACATACCCTCGTGAGCTCGTTGATACCAGTCTCATGGACTTTTGAGCCTATATTCTCTGTCGCTTCCATTTTCTTTGTTTAACATCTTAGAAGCTCGAACCACTATTCTTACTCCACCGACGACCAAAATGGAGAAAAACTCGACGATAGAGTGACGGGAGACACTAGCAACTTCATTTCGATAAAAAAAACATGAATATGCCTCATTGATTGGGTTAAGAAATTGGGGAAAAATCTCCAAATTTCGGGTTCTCTCGAATTGGGAATTTTGGAAAATTAAAATTTAATCCTAAGGATTTCATGCATTTGCAACACGAGGACATGATAGAAGGGATGCCACATCAGCTGGAACAAACTTTAATTCAGTATCAATATTTTTACGCGTGCACAAAAAAGATGATTTCTATACACATGTGTTAGCCAAATTTTAATTAAGTCCTCTAGGTCCTAATTTCTTTACACCAAAGGACTACATAATACAATTTTCACTAAAATTGTAATTAAACATGAGTTTTGGATCAAATAATCACAATTAAACTTAATTTCAAAGATCATAAAATAATCAGAACAATACCTAAGCTTGCTATGAGACCAATTAAAGATTTTCTCATGCGATGAATCTTTTAGTTGTGTTCAATTAGATGATTAAGACATAATAACTTGTTAATCCACGTATAATTAATGAACAAATTCATTAATAAATAACAATATTTACTAGTTATAGCATGCTTCCAAGGATTGTTGTAACAAGGTAGTATTACTGATCGTGAGATCACAAATGTATTACGTACGTGAATCATTTTCATGAATGATCTTGCTTTGCAGAATATGAGACTCTCGAGAACTAATATAAAATATATCCCTTAGTGTGTATGGATAACTATCAAGAATTTTTCAAAATTACCACTTGGTCACCAGCTTATTCCTCCCTTTTATGAGGAGATCTAACTTGTACCACCACACCAAAATTAGGTTTCAAATCTACAAGATAGCCTTGTCACTTAGGGTGTCACATGGTAGTTCAACCAAAAAAGTTTTTGGGCCGTTTGGTCATGAGTTTTATGGGCCCCAGCATCATTAAACATAATAATGGATGTGCTATGGTTCTAAAGTCCAAATCATTCATCCAAATGATAAGTAACTTAAATTCTCATTGCAAAGATTAGAAGCAAATACTATTATTCGGGCGATCTAGTTCGGCAATAGATACCATATCGTCACAGACAAAAATATTAGAGGCTTGGGTCGTCGGGAATGTCTGCTTATGACATTTCATATCATCGGTGGGCCAATTATGTCTACGTCATTGATTATGGAGGTAAATAATTGCTGTATTAATAAAGTCAGAGGTCATTAACAATAAATGATTCTACTTATTAACGAATAAATCATCTATTGAAAATCGCTTGAAAAATATTGACAATCGGTTAAATCGGACCACCTTGGTTATAAAGTTTTTGTTTCTGCTAAAACCGGCACAGACAAAAATATTAGAGGCTTGGGTAGTCGGGAATTTCTGCTTATGACATTTCATATCATCCTTGGGCCAATTATGTCTGCGTCAATGTTTATGGAGGTAAATAATTATTGTATTAATAAAGTCATAGATCATTAACAATAATTGATTCTACTTATTAATGAATAAATCGTCTATTGAAAATCGATTGAAAAATATTGTCAATCAGGTAATTCGGACCACCTTGGTAATAAAGTTTTGTTTCGGCTGAACTCAAAGTTTGAGCAAAGGTTGTGGATATAAAACTATTGTATCAGTCACAAAACCTCCGATGAGTCCCGATGCTCAACATGCTCCAGATAATTACGAAAGAAGATATCATACATGGAACATATTGCAGTTAGCAAAATGGATGTGCGAATGGTACAAGCTGCTACTTCAAAATATTACACAACAATATCTTAACGTGGACTACCCTAAAAGAGAAACATGTATACAGGGAACAAATAACATTTTAAAGATATTATTACCGTTTCTTCATGTCTTAAACTTTCCTTGTGTTTTTTCTTGTCTTATGTAATTTGAGTCCAAAGGTAATAACATATTAATACCGATCTTATTTTGATGTCGTTGGAATATAACACTTTAGCTTTGGAGGGCTCTTTTCTTATTTTACCATAAAAATTATGCCAAGATTCCAATCCCATGCAATTGATCACCTTATTCTAATAGGGGTGATATGACTTTTGTCCTAACTCAACCAATTAAAGGATTAAGGAAATAGCTCGATCGCCAATTGTATCTCTCATTTAGTTACGTACTTTGTTTTTTGAGAAAGCATTTAGTTAGGTACTGAATTTTAGTTTAATGGACATCTTTCTTGTTGAGAGTCAAGAATAGTTAGGTCTCATTTTAAGGTGAAGAGTTAGATTTAATTTAGCTGGTAAGGAAACCGGTGAATCTTACAAGCCGGCCTCAACTGAAACTCAAAGTTTGTAAAAAGGTTTTGGATACAAAATAATCGCATCACTCACAAAATCTCCGATAAATCCTGATGCTCAACACGCTCCAGATAATTACGCAAATATGGGCATCTAAGGAACATAATGCAGTCAGAAATAGTCACATGGAAGTTAGAATGCTTGTAAGCTGCTACTTAAAAATTTGTAGTCCTGTTTATAAATTATTTTCCTAGACACAACAATATCTAATAGTTAACTTTTTTTTGGGTAAATGAATATTGTTCATTAATATAAATTTAATAGTACTAATGTTTACAACCTAGAAGATATTACGGGGGACAAATAATGACTTGTTTACCGGGGACAAATAATTTTAAGATATTACCAATTTTCTTGTATAGCCTTGCATTTATTTTTGTCTATCCTCTCATTATGGCGCAAATTCGAGGTATGATACGACTCCAAACTAAACAATTAGATAATTATATTTCAATGACTGAAAGCATGACGTCCGTCGTCCGAAGATTTTATGCATATGATTTTCATTGATAAAGATTATCTGTGTCTTTTAAATTTTCTTGAAAGAGTAAATCTGTCACACTAAAAATTATGTTGATTGTTAACATTAGTGTTGAGCCTGCTAGTTACCAAATGGTTATTATTTCAATTTAAAAAACTAAAAAATGTTATTAAAAACAGTAAAAACTAAAAGAAAAGGTTGCTCAAATAAGACGAATCTTAGGGTGATGTTCCCTATAATCGTTTAGATATGTTTCTTATGGGGCATCTTTGTTGGGTTTTTCATCTTTCTTGGGTCATTTATCTCATTTTGTTGGAACTTTTTGGCCCATGATCGGAAAATTAGGTCTTTAGTTACCTCAGATGAAATTTGCCTTCTTAACATTCGTCTTCTTCTTATTCCGCTTGCTAAAAGCACTTGGATCTTTGAAAAATAGATGTATGAGTTTGTGATGTTAGATAGTGGAATTTGGATTAATTTAAAATAAGTGTTTGTATATCGTATACTGGACTATTTCAACCAAAATAATTATCATGTTGTTGTGAGGAAAATTTAGAAAGTAATTTAAATACGATGAGTTAATTACAACTTTATCATTTTATCTGAAAGGATAAAAGTATGACAATGGTAGATAGAAAATTGAAAAATAAATATATGCAATTCGAAATTATTATATTAACTTTGTTGATCACGTGAAAAATTGTGAGATACAGAAGCTCGAAGATGCATTGGAGGCCATAGGAGCTATGGAGGCACAAGAAACTGATGAGGCTATTCAAGCTACAATTAGGATTGTTCTAGATTTTGAGACTACAGTAAAAGCAAAGAGATAAAATCAAGCCTTGACCAAGGAGATTCAGGTATATAATAATTTGTAAACAAGTTAAAATATATTTTTAATTTGTTGTGTTCTATTAGAATACTTATTTTTGTTTTTATGATACTTATTTGATCAATGCAATTGATGGCATTAGTAAATTTATTTATAACCAAGGAAAAAAATGAAGTAGATATAGTAAAATTGACAACAATGAAATTCTTATATATAATGAATTGTTCGTGGTCAAGCGTTTGTTTAACAATGAAAATAAAATAATTAGAGATGGACAAAAGAAAAAGATGTAAGTGGCTTATAATATATTTCTAGTTATTTAATAAATATATGTTACTTAATTTTGTACTAAAATTTACTTTTTTATGATTAGGACATGATGTTATATTGTAAGATTTACAAAAAAAAAATCTAGTTTACACCAAATTAGGAGGCTAAAATTGATGTCTTAGAATTAGAGAAACCAAATTGTTGATTTAATAAATGAGAGAAAACTCAAAAAAAATCTATGAGAGACTTTTATCTAAACTAATTAAAAATACCAAACGAATTAGAGTTCTTCAAGTTTTATCTTTTTAATTAGTTTTAGTTCACTTTGATTAGTTTCCATTCTTATCAAAGTTTGAGTTTGAGTTTGGTTTTGTTGAAGTTAGGAAGATAAGATGAAGTGATCATATGCCTCATACAAATGCATCATCGACGAATCCCCAACTCATATGGTCATATGCCTTCTGAAGATATATCTTGATAGTCATCCACTCTTTGCGGCCTTTCTTTTCTCGCATTAAATGTAAGGCTTCGAGGAAAATGGTGACATTGTCTATGATCTGACGGTCTGGGACAAAGCTGCTTTCCATTGGATAGGCAACTTAGGCTTGATTATTCACGATCAACTTGGTCAAAACCTTATAAATTAAATTGCAGAGGTTGATGGGCCTAAATTGCTGAATCATTTCTGGGTTCGTCCCTTTCGGAATGACTAAGAGAGTCTCATTAAGAGAGGTTGGGCTTGTCATTTTCGGAATGAGGACCAGGAGAGTCTCACAGCACACTGGTATGGTTGTTCGGTAAAATTCTCAGCTTTTGTCCGACATTTTACTTCATGATACACTAATTCTTTTTTGTATTTAACTCTAAACAGTTGAGATTCGATATCTGCTGTAGTACCAGATGATAGTTGAGAAGTGGTCCCAAAATAAACTCAATGAAAAAGCCTCGAATTGGATGCTAATCTAAATTTTTTAGGGTCTCACGCAATCATCTTTTAGGAATAGGCATGGTTAAGATCTTCAATTTCGTTTTTTTATTGGATTTTCAAGACAAGTCATGTTATGTAAAGACACAATGTTAGTGGTCCCCAAATTCTAGGGTTATGTAAAACGCTAATGTAATGCACTAATTTTCTTTTTTTTATTTATACTATCTGATGATTATTTATTTAGTTGATGAACACTAATCAGCTAGCGTTGGACATTTTAAAAAGTGACAAAAATAATTAATTAATATTATCATTCTTAAAACCTTGAAATAGAAATTAAATTAGAACAATGATCTTTCTAATGTATTAATAAGCAATTACCGTCCGTTTTTTCCTTCATGGAGTAATGGGACAAAGTAATGTGGCACCTAATTAAGTATCGTAAGAAAATTTGGAAGTTATTTATGTAAAAGTCACTGCAATTTTGTACTTCGACTGTTCCAGTCCTAGAGGCCATACTACTCGTTTGAAATTCACAAGAAAAGAACTGCAGCCTCCAACAGGGAAAAAACGCATTAATCAAAACATTTATTAACCCACTACGCGAAATTTATGAAATTTCGATATTACCAAATGCTGTCGATAGGGGAAACGTCATAGCAGGTCTATTTCGCTGAGCTGCGAATGCAACCGTAATAGGGTTCGGTGAGTCTTGTCTTCCAAACTCGTCCAATGGGCTATTATAATGTCCAAATACTAGGTAATTTTTTGAAAAAATTAACATCGACAGTACGAGATGAACAATTTTCAGGACTAAAACTTAACGTTGCTACTTATTTTCTTCTCTTTCTTGTTAAATGCCCATTGTTATAGATTTTGCTTTTCTGATAGATAAATAATCTTTATTTTTCCTATGAGTATTTGTTTACATATTTACAAAAATGGGCGATCGGGATTCCCTCGTTCTAGTACAAGGTTGCAGCTCGCAAGTTCGGTCAAAGCCCCCTTCAAATGTCTCCGACGTATTAACAAGACCCCTTCTTCTTTTTAAGCAAATGGATTGCGTTTCTTTTCCTCTTAAACCATCTGTAACGCCAATTATTCTTCTTTTTTTCTAGCTTAACAATAACATTTTCTGGAACAGGGGACACCGTGAGCTTGTCTTTTTTGTGGTTCGTGCTAATAGTTG
Organism: Hypericum perforatum; assembly: GCA_012979155.1. Classification (NCBI taxonomy): domain Eukaryota; kingdom Viridiplantae; phylum Streptophyta; class Magnoliopsida; order Malpighiales; family Hypericaceae; genus Hypericum; species Hypericum perforatum. Next base: position 14,622 of record SOPF01027286.1, on the reverse strand, counting down.
GTTTGTTCAAATTCACAGCACGCCCGGTCGTTAACTCCTAGTTAGCTGGTCCAAGGAAATAGAAAAGAGAAGGTATATAATTCTATTTATCAAAAGAAAAATCGTGCCTTCGTCCCGGCGAAAACTCAACGAATTACAAAAAGGCAACACTCAGGATTCTCAGTCTCGATCTTGCTTGGTTGTGCCCCTCTCGTTGTTTCAGTCAACTACATCTCTTCGAAATCTCTTATTTCAAACAAGATTTTCTAATCCTCGCCGAAGTAGAAAGATCAAATTTACTCCGTGCACCAATTTTACGAATTACACTTTGAGTTTGCATTCTCCGATTACCTAGTACCAAACGGGCAAGTAAAGTAATTAGCGGGTTGGTTCTTATAAATTTAGCCCAAAAACTCTTCGTTAGGGTTTTTACCATGCTTCTTTAAACAAAACTTCTCCGACTGAAAACTTGGACAAATTTTTATTTTTCCAAAACATCGCGAGGACAATAGAGACTAACCCGAATCAATACTATATCTTTTCATAAATGTATATTTACACCAAGAATTACACTTCATTAAAGTTTGATCCCTCAATCTACGTCAAATCATTTAACGCATGTATTCCTATGTCAAATGTCCTTTGATGATTTAATACTATATCACAATCTGAAAATCTAAATTTTTAAGGCTCGTGTTATCATTTCCGGTTGGATCAATATATGCATCTTGGATGAATACATTAAAGAAGCCGCTGATTTCGTAACAAACTTGAAATAGTTAAGGTGGACAAATTCCCCTCATTAGCTTATTGCTTTTAAGTATAGTTTGATAATTAATCTACCTTTCTTTGATTTGTACCTTGGGGCCCTAATGCTTGTTAATATCATTATTAGAGGCATCGAAAAACTTGTGCGTCAACTATTTCTCCTGCTGCTATAATCTACATTATTTAGTTGGATTCGGTAGGGACTAAATATATGTAATATGGACAAAAGGGTATTTAGGGAAAAGCTTTCTATTTTAAAAATAATAAAATTCCTAATAATTAGGAGAATTTAGAGAAAGGAAAATCTCAACATATTCCTTCCCTCTCTAGAAACCTTACTTTCCAGTCGTATTTTTTTCTTGTAAACTCTAACTCTTCCTCCAACCCCTTCCAAACCGACCTCCTCCGTCCTTCTCCTCGGTCGGCCATCCATCATCCTCCTCCTCTCAATTGACCATTCGCCCTCCGTCCTCCTCGGTGTTCCTCCACTGCTAGCCCGTCCGCCCCTCCCCTCCTCCGTGGTCGTCCTCCTCGGTGTTCCTCCTCTACTGGCCATAATTTAAGGTTTAGATGTTACTGGTTTTAGGGCTTTAGGTTATTAGTTTTTGTGTATGGTATTGTTGATTTTAGGACTTCATGTCACTAATTTTCATGTGTGGTGTTATTGGTTTTAGGTTTATATGTCACTAGTTTTAGGTCAAAATATCACTGGTTTGTATGTGGTGTTGTAGGTTTTAGGACTTCATGCCACTGGTTTTCATAGGTAGTGTTATTAGTTTTAGGTCTAGATATCACTAGTTTTCATGTGTGGTGTTATTAGCTTTAAGTCTAAATTTCACTCGTTTTAGGTCTAGATATCACTGATTTTCGTGTATGGTATTGTTGGGTTTGAGTTTTATGTCATTGATTTTCGTGTTTGGTATTATTGGTTTAAGGTTCATATGTCACTGATTTTCGTGTATGGTGGTGTTAGTTTTGGGACTTCATGCTATTGGTTTTCGTGTGTGGTGTTGTTAGTTTTAGGACTAATAGTCATTGATTTTATGGATAAATGTCATTAATTTTGTGTGTAGTATTATTAGTTTTAGAGTTTCATGTCACTAGTTTTAAGTCTTAATGTCACTACTTTTCCATTTGGTGTTGTTGATTTTATGTTTTTATATTAATGGAGAAAAAAGTTGGAGCTCGTCAGAGGAGGAGGATGGACGATAAGCAGAGGAGGACGGACGACATGCAGATGAGGGGAATAGAGGATGGACAGTCAATAGAGGAGGAGGAGGAGGAGGATAGAGGAGATTAGCTTGGAGGAGGAGGATGATGAATGGCCCGACGGAGGAGGATGACAGATGGCAGGTAGAGGAAGACGGATGGCAAGCGGATGAGGAGAACAAAGGAGGTCAGCTTGGAGGAGAACGACCAGCTAAGAAGAGGTCGACAAAGGAGGAAGTTAGAGCTACGACTGACTCGAAAGAGGAAGACGGAGGAGATTGAAAGTGGAGGTAGAGTTAACAATGGAAAAGAAAAGAAAGTGACGAGTGAGAGATAGAGTTTTTGAAAAGAGAATAAATAAGTTTAATTTTCTTTTTGTGAGATTTTCTTTAATTATTAGGGATTTTATTTATGAAGAGAAAATAAATAAATTTATTTTTTTTTACAACTTTGTTTACGAAAAAGGAAAAAATATATTTATTAGCTTTTGTACCATATCACATCTAAATTTTTTGAAAAATATTTAAATCCGATGGTCGAAAATTTAGTTTCTATATATAGACTAAATTTTAGTCCGCACTAAATTCAAATCTTGAAATCTATATATCGTCCACTTGAAAAGAATAGTGTATGAGTAAATAATTAAATAAGAGCGTTCCACTTCTATTTTTTTATGATATCCCTAGCCGACAATTATTCTAGAGTTTCCTAACATACTTTTCCTAGCCTCTATACAGAGGCGCGAACTAACACCCAATATCTTCAAAGAAGATTATTTAGAAGAAGTTGAATTTTAGCTATAGTATTTTATTTGTATATCCAGCTCTATTACTTTTTAGAAGTAAAATACCTGCATTTTATATATTAGCCCTTTCAATTAGGAAAATCTTGATACAAAAGATTTACTACCTCTGCATATTATATATATATATATTGAATGATTTGTTTAAATAAATGTGCAAATATATTCTGAACTAATCACAATTTTGATTCAAAAAGAGGATTAGTAATAAATAAAATACACATAGGGACTTTTTTGCAAAAATGTTAAGACACGAAGACTAAAATGAAAAAAAATTGTGCACAAGGTTGGAGACGGTCGATATGCCGGTATCAATAATTTGGCATGTCACTAACGTAAACACGGACTGGTATCAATAACGGGACATGCCAATATCATAATTGAGACTTGCTGTTTTCAAAATCGAAACTTGTTATTATCAACTCTTTTAGTACAAACAGTATGGAATAACACCTTCATTCCGGCCACAACTCACTGCCTAGTACATGGACTAGGATTGGAGCTGTTTGTTGATTGCCTCTCTGCAATCGTCTTGCTTCTCTTCTCTGTAACTACGTTGAAGTTCAAATAATAATAATACTGTGCTTTCCAAAAAAAAGATCGTGTGACAGATGACTTGCCATTTGAGTTCACATAGACTCAAACGAGATTTCGTCGCAACCAAAGTGACCATTCGTTCAGCATAGCTCTAAAATATCTCATCTAGTGGTTTTGTCACTCGCCCATATATTTGGAAACGTCGTTTCAATATATTAGACAACTGATTAAGCTCATATTATTGACCTGAAATGTGGATTAGTAATGAAATGGAAAGATGAACAAATGAAAACACCAAGAGATGCATTGGAGGATTTTTAGGACAAGAATAATAACAAAACTATATTAAAAGATGTAAAAGATGGTCGGGTCATTACATCATGTATTTTATCTATAATTTGCAAGACGTACCGGGTCCAGAAGAAAAAGAATGTTAATGTGAAAGAAAATGCAGGGTGGATCTACCAATTAAAATAGAAACAAGGTGTTAATTAATTTGTATTTTCACTTTTCATGGTGTTAATTAACCACGCTGGACTAACCTATTGGATGATCACAAAAATCTTTTAACAACTATTTAACACTATGTTTTATATAGTTTGAACTTAGATCTATGCGATTAAGTTAACTTAATTTGGTTCCTGAAATCTATTTCGAGAAGTAAATATATCGACAAAAGATTATGCACATTCATGGAATTAAACAACTAACCGACTCAAGAGATGAACGATAGCTAATCCACAATAGTCAGTATAGAAACGACTCATATCCATGGAAAACAAAAGAGGCGAAGAGTTAAGCACCAAGCTAAAATTCCCAAATGAAGAAGACTAGAGATCCGAAAGAGGGATTTACACTTATCAAATTAAGATGCAAGAGATCCATTAGTAGTACCTTCTGACGTGACTTACCTTCAAATCCTCCTCACGTACTTGTCCCCTAATGTTAATCTAAACTTGGCGGCGCTCTTCATAAAGATGTTGTCTTGCTATTTTCTCTGAGAGGTAAAAGTTTTATGTGACAAAGATGTGCGGAGTGGTGTTGTCGCCTTGCTGACTAGGGAGGCTTCAAAAGAGTGGCTGCTACTACAACTACCCTTTTCAAGAATCCCAAAATCTAAAGAGATAGTGGCTGCTTCTTTAGATTGCCATTTTTGTTGTTGGAAGCATCGTCTTTGACCTTGCAAGGGTTTCCCTTGGTCTCGATGACTTTCTCTCTTTCAGCCTCTCTGTACTTGTACAAGTACCTGATTGTAGCCTCACTGTACTCATCAAACCCTAGGGAGCTGAGAGCCCAGCAGATGTCGTCTCCGTTCACCGTCTTCCGATTCTCTTTGTGACATTTCTCTGACGCCTCTCCGGTTACAAAGCTTACAAATTCGGTTGTACATTCTTGCATCCTTTGCTTGGCTTCTTTGGAGATCTTGGCATTTGGAGGAAGGACTTGCTTCATGATGCGGCCCACATTAGCTATTGGTAGTAACCTATCTTGTTCGTCAGCCATTTCTTAGTGCTCTTACAGCTGTTGTACTCTAAAACACATCATTCTCGTTTTATTAGGGAACTCTGTAAGGGAACTACGTACAGAGTGAGTCATCGTATGTAATAATATTTGTATGTATATATGTATATATGTATATGTAAAAAATATGGCATTTCTTTATTAAAGTAATGTGTGATATTTTAGACACAATTTTATGTGCGTGTGATATCATTGCATCCACCTTTCATGGGATATAAAGTGGATAAATGTGATTACTCATGTCTTCTTGGGAGCAAGTACATTTTGTCCAATATCAACTGCTAGAATCAAAGCAATTTGACTTTGCAGTTGTAAGCTATTATGTGGGAGTTTCTAATGGATGTTAACTATATTTATGTATCTTCCAAACTGAAGCAAGACAGTATATTTATCTTTTATTAACAAGGTAACCATTGTGGGAGTTTCTAATGGATGTGATCTATAGTTGTGTATCTTCCAAACATAAGAAATAAAAAATATATTATTTTTTATTAACAAGAATATCGTTGTTCATAAAGTCCTAATTATTTTTTTCATGAAAAAAGAGTACCTAATTAAAGTCAGGCATAAATTGTAGATCAATTTTAGTTAACTAAGTGTGTACCTGTAGAAACTAGACTTAGTGTAGGTGTTAGATCATCAAACCAGTTTACGAATATTAACGTTAATTAAGCATCTTACACCTATTTGTTGATATGAGTGTATACACAGCTCTCCGTAGTTAAAATTCCTCTCGGATATATCTTAATCTTACTAGACATAATTGTAATAACTTATTTTCTTTAAGAATAACTATTGGTGTTGAAGGAGATCAAACTGTATAAACTGTAAAAATACCTTCAAAAATAATGTGAATGTTTCTTTCAAATATATTTGTACGTTTTTTCATAAGCTTGACAAAAAGCAGCGCAACTAACCATCAACTAAGATCTGACTTGCAAATAGCATTGAAATAGTTCAAAATAAAAGTTATAGTTACCAATGATGAGTAATTTAAATTATCCATACAAAGTTTTTGAGTTGGATCATTATGGACGGAGCAAATACTATTATGGATAGTCGGGAATGTCTGCTTAAGACATTTCACATTATCGGCGCGCCGATTAGGACTATGTCATTGTTTTTGGAGGTAAATAAGTGTTGTATTATTGAAGTCCTAAGTCATTAACAATAATTGATTCTACTTATTAACAAATAAATCGTCTATTGAATAATACTGACAATCGGTTAGTTCGGACAAGCTTGGTAATCAAGTTTAGTTTCCGCTCAAGTCATTTTCTCTTTTATAGAGTTCTTTAATATTTTTTTCAAATAACTCAACTTGACACATTGCTCAAGTGGTAAAATTTGAGGAAGAATATCGAGAATGGATTTAAAAAATAAAGATTTATTATAACTATATTTAATATCCATCTGTCCTATATGCAGGATTCTTCATTGAACGCCAAAATCTGACGAGGACACACTCAATAAGAAGAAAAGCCTTCAAAAATAAATATATATATATATATATATATATATATATATATATAAAACAAAGGTAGGAGGAAAGCCACAAATCTTATATGTTTGCTTGGTGTATTTTCAATTTGGCACGCCATTGTTTTAGCATGGTGTATTATGGTGTTGAGCTTTGGGCTCTAGTTTTGGGACTTGAGCTAACATGGGATCGTGGCTATCGACAGGTGATTGTAGAGGTCGACTCATCCCTAGCTCTTCTTTGTGTTGGTCGTGATGTCGGGCAGGAACATCCGCAAGTTAATCTAATCCGCAGTGCCCGCAGTCTACTTGGTCGAGATTGGGTGACACAGATACAACACACTTTTAGAGAGGGCAATCGCGTGGCAGACTCTCTCTCAAAGTATGCTTTGACAGTAGGTTATGATTTGGTCTCTTTTGATGTGCCTATTAGCTTTTGCATAGATAGTTACTTAGATGACTTGATGGGGATCTCCTTACCTCGTTGTACTCGTACTATCGATTCAGCATGTGATTAATAAAATTTAGCGGGCACTCTGCCCCTCGATTTCGACCAAAAAAACTAAATGATATCTGAATTTGGATTAACCAATCAAAATAACTTTTTCCATGTATGAGTTTTTCATCGGATTTTGTCGCAACAGGATTTTGAGGTGTCCGATGTTGTAATTTCGAATGAAAAAATTTTACACTTTAGGATGTATATATTACAAATTATTAAAATTTTAATTATAAAAAAATTATTAATTAGCACAACACACATATATATATATATACATATATACATATATATACATATATATATATATACATATATACATATATATACATATATATACATATACACAGGGGCATAGCCAGAAAATTTTCTGAGTGTGGACAATATAAAAAATACCTACATTTTTATTAAAGTTTGGTTTAATTTATAGGTAGATTAATTTTTTAATGGGGTCAATTTCTAATTTTAATGGAGACATATATTAAAAATATATCTAATTATCAAAGAAAAAAAATTAAGTGGGGGCAATTGCCCATGTAGCTACGTCCCTGCATATACATATATATATATACATATATACATATATATATATACATATA